>JAUUDZ010445375.1:0-11815 GCA_032361705.1 Panulirus versicolor
GACAGTAATGAGAGAGCAGGGGGGGGGGGGGGCAGGATGGGGTTCCACTAATGTAAGGGAGGGAGGTGAAGGAGAGGGAGGGAAGGGGGCGTTCTACAGGCTGGGGAGCTTACATAAACATGCAGCCCACGGCCTTAGCGCCAACCCAGACACTTTTCAAGGCCTGGACACCAGGAACACAGCGTCGAAGGCTCGGCCCACAGATGACATAGAAACGTGGATGAAATAGATCTGGCGGGACACAGACGCTGCGGGTACATGCCCAAGAGAAACAGACTGGGGTGAGGAAACAGATATGAGACACAGAGACCTAGTTGAGGACAGACGTAGGGGAATTAGACTTATGAGGATATAGACTTGGATGAATTAGACTTTGAAAAACCAGACTAAGAAGAAATAGATTTAGAGTCAGCACACTTGGTATCCATCAAATGTCAAATACAATTAAGACGTGTGACCTACTGTGCCCTCACGACTGATCACATCTGTCACCTCCTCCGTCCTGACATAAGTCCCCCCACGCTGTCAGCAGTTGGTCAGGAGGAGGGGCGCCTGGCTGCCTCGTCAGCCGGTAACACCGTCAGCAGCAGGCACTGAGGAGCGTCCGGGGCGGCCTGACACCGGCCAGCGTCAGCAGGCTGGAGGGAGGGGGGGAGGAGGGGAGGGAGGAGCCCCTTTGTCGCATGCAACATAACATTAACTTCGTCATTACCAAGGCCACCTGGAGGGAGGGAGGGAGGAGCCCCATTAAACCCCTCCACACACACACACACACACACACAGCAATACACTCCAAAGGTCAAAAGGCCAGCCAAGCACGGCCATTTTCCTCGGGAGGGTCTTAAAGGCTCTGGACCTTAACCAGTGCAGCAGCAGGGGGTACCCGAGCGTTCATCAGAACGTAATTTCCATACAAATCTCCAACTTGTATGTTCCTGGCCACTCTCAGGAATGGCCAATGGCCATGTTGGACGCTCGGGAGTGGCCAATGGCCAGACCACAGGCCATTTAAATGACTTCTAGTCTCTCAAAGGAACCTTAGATCTTCAACTCACAACTTAAACCCTAAATTCTTGTCTATTTCCTAAAGTCTCAAATCCCTCAACGTATGAAAAGTGAGGGGAAATCTGTTCTCAGTAACGCTAGTTTTATCTCCGCTCAAAAAATAACGTAAAACCGCAATAATAATAATAATAATAATAATAATAATAATAATAATAAAATAATAATAATAATAATAATAATAATAAGGGACAGATATTGTCACTCAAGACTCTCAGATTTAAAATTCGACCCCAGAAATTAAGTTTTTATTTATTGTGTCCTTGAGAGCGTGTAATGTTATATAAAAGTTAACGTGGGAGAAAAAAAAATGATGAATGCCTCTCAAACTTTCCCGTAAAGTGCTGAACTCCACGAGACGTTTTCTTTTAACGAAGTTCAACGTCTCAAAAGTCCGTCTCCAAAGTGTTGACTGCCTCCAAACTTTCTCCAGAAGTTATTGAAAGCTTTTCCCCAACCACACTGTGCTTTTGGCCTTGCACGGGAGATAACAAACACTCCAGTTATCTATGACTCCCTCCAAGCAGACAGGCAGAACGGCCTCTGTGGGTTCACAACTATGTTGCCTGCACGTGGTATTCAGTGTTGCAAGCGGTGGTGACCCTACCTGGAAGACAGTGTTGCCACCGCCCGGCTCGGTGTAAGAACGTCGTAAGCCCGGCCAACGCTGGAGCAGGAGCAGCAGCAGCAGCCGCCAAGGTGGTTGGTTCATGCCAACAGTCAGTTCTTGACACAGTTCTTCCTACACGCAGAAGGTCACAAGGCTGCCCCCTGCCTGCCTCACACCCCAGGTGACCACAGCCAAGTATGCCAGCACTGACACACACACACACACACGCACAACTGACTGTTATATTTCTCTCTTGTGTCTCCCCTGATGATGTGATTATTACACGAAAGTGCACTTGGGGACTTATCGTGTTTCATTTTCCCCTTGGACTTATAGGAATATTCTTGATCACGCGCAAAATTGTGATCCATTTGCCCCCTTCACCGATGTTCCTATTTGTTCTCTTTTTTTTCTCACACTATTAACCTCCTTCCTACAGATTCGATAGTGTGTATGACAGTCTGCTAAACTGATCTTTTGCTTGATAGCTGGACGATGACATTGATTATTCCGCCACATGATGATCATGGGATAGTTTATTGTAACCATTACAGAGGAATGCCTCCTTCGAAGAGTGACACGTCTAAGGCTTTCGATAAGATACGTCGCAAGAGACTTTAACATAAACTTAAAGCACACGGAATCGGTGAAGAATTCTGTACATGGATCAGACACTGGCTTACCAGAAGAAAGCAGCGTGTAGTTTTAGACGTCGAAGCCACAGCTTAGCTAGACATAACGAGTGGTGTGCCACAGGGATCGGTCCTAGGCCCAGCGATAAAGGGGTGTACACTAGAAGGCTAATGTGCAGCAGCGGGAGTCGGTGATAGCTTAAAAAACTGCTGAGCGGAACTAGATTTTCTTGTCATGTTAAACTCTCTTTTCCTTTTTTACCAGACAACCTAGTCGTGAGCCAATCAGGCATCCTGCTGTCTGTCTTCCTCATGTAAACAATATCCGATATGGCTGCGTAAGGGATGGTAACTGATCGTGAACAATGGATCGATTCTTTGTGTGAAGATGTGAATGGAAACGTTAATCTCACTAGAATCAACTTGATGTGCAAAGTGAGAAATATTTCAGTATTTTCAAATGTGTGGAAGTCCATGTTCACTTTGGCTTACTTGATATAAAGTGCCGATTTATGGATACGAACCGAGAGGCTGCATGGGCTTAACTGAGCTTAAGTAGATGGGAACAGAATTAAGGCTGATACGTAATTAATAGATTTTGATTGGGTGTAAGGGTATAGTCCTGTCAGAGAAAATGAGTTTCTGAAAATGTAGCATTTTCGTATCACTATCGTCTGCGGATTGTGGTAGAGGCGACTCCTACAGGGTAACGTTACCACGAGTCTTGCAAGACTCCTGGCAACAGCCAGTCCTGCTGGTCTGTCCACACAGCGTACATCGTTCCGTCTGTCAAATGTCTAGCCGTCACTTGCACCTGAGTTATATCAGTATCTAAAAGACATATCTATTTTCAAGTGCTGAAACAAAAATTTTCATACTAATTTCTATTTTTCTTAAGAAAATTCATTGGCAAAAATCTTCTGAACGAAACTGAAATGATGGAATGATTAACACATTGATAGTAAATTTTAGATCTATATCATATCAAATGTACTTTTTTAATTGGATCTATATGTTCATTAATCTGTACAAGCTGTATTAACTGAGTCGAGAAAAATACTTCTTAAGTTGTGTTTTACATTTCATTACTCCATTATCTAATCTAGTTTCTCCAGAATGACCCTACACGACTAATGAGTACTTCCAGGAATAATCATGTGATCAGTAAACATCCCTCTTCCATGGTCAGCGGATCTATTGGGCTTTTCCCTTCTTCCATTTCCTACAAAATCCGTCATGTTCATCTCCGGGAAAATATGGATGAGATTATCAGATTAACCTACATTCCTGGTTGGGCAGTGAAGGTGGGTAGGCGTATGGGCGGCCGCCTTACCCCGGGGCGGTGGGGATGATGTGTGGGAGTGTGAGAGAGGCTTCCTGATGTAACCTATGACCGCTGTAACCTTCACCTGGGCCGAGATCCCCCGCCACACAGGCCTACACTGTCCCGCCAGCGGCAGTCTGCAGCCAGACGCGGTTCAGCGTCCCTCCTCACCCGCACGCCCGGCGAGTCTCATTCTCAGGGAGCTTCGGGCTCACACCATGAGAGACCAAAGCCCGGATTCCACGGAAACAGTACACGCAGATATCTAGTGCATACCACATGTTTCATATGTAACAGTGCTTGGAATAGGGATTTATTCAACCGTGAGTACCATCGCAGTGATGCTTCAAAGGTGATACTTTTCAGACTCTCCACGAAGCATGTTGTTCCTTGCAAGAGTACCTTCTGAAGCTGGGTATTGACTTGGCCTCTCCGTCAACACACGTCTTCGCTGCCTGATCCTGGTGCTTCACGGTCAGCGCCACTAAAGCAAGTCCGAGTAGTGACTCCATCAGCGAGGTAAGTGTTTCTTCGTCATTGTCCTGTTGAGAAAAGTTCCTGTCTTTGTAAACTAAATGTTTAAAGATATGATATATCTTTACAAACTTTGTATGTCAATAATGATCCTCGGTATCCTCCTAACACGTTTCCGTATCGTAGTTGTGTTTACTGGTGAAGAGGCAGGTAACGTTACTAAGCCAAGGATGCGTAAATTAGTGTTGGTGATCTGAATGGTGAGATGACGCCTCACTCCTCACAACGCAGCATCTTTCAGATATAATTGTTCAGTGACGCCAAAGCGTAGGATATTCATATTTCTTTGTCATTATCTTGTGAGTTTTCATATCATTTCTACTGTTTTATTTTTGAAAGACGCAGATCGCTGGGTGTTTGAAGAAAAATCTGCAAACCTTCTTTAAAGTGACGACAAAAAAAGCAAAATACTGTCAGAATGTTTGTGATAAACCGAGTCTCTTTCTAGTAAGAAAAACAGTAAGATATTACTTAACCGTCACTCAGGCAAGTACGGCAACGACTTCTTATCAAATCCATAGCTTTAAACCAACGAACATAGCAAATTCATGATAATAATCCTCCGGTCCAGTGCACGGGGAAGCCTTTTATCACTCAATTTTGTCGGAGCCGAGGACTGTGAGCCAACTGAGGATAGACTTAGGCCTAACAACTCACCCAAGAACAGGTGTGTAGGAATACGTGAAGCCATAGAGTGTACAATTTTCTGTGTGTTTTTTGTAGAGCGCGAGGTGTAGGAAGGGGCCAGTCATCCCTCCTGGCCTCCTACTCTTTTCTATTTCTTTTTTTTCCACGCTGTTTCACCATCAACGTTACGAGCAGAAATTTTCTGCGCGATTGTTTTCCTTCTCCATGTTTACTCTCCCACGGGTAAAGCTGCTCTATTTAGCATCTTATTCTCCTGTAACTCTGCTTTGGATGATTCCGTTCGAGTTTTCTAACCATTGACCCAACGTGTTGTCCTTCGCTGGGTCTTTCAATTACTCTACGAGCTATACGAGTGGTGGGCAAGGCGTATGGTCTGGATGGCGTGCTTCCTCATCCCCTAAAGGAGTGTGCCTCCGATCTTTCTCAACTGATTTATTTGTCTTTAAACCAAATCTTTCCCTTCTCGCAAGCATGCCTTGGTGTAGCCCAACTTCATGAAAGGCATTCTAGTTTCTCCAACTATCGCCCCATCGCTCTCACTTCTGCTATCTCCAAAGGTTTTGAAATTCTTTCAAATCACCAGTATGACATTCCCAGTGTAAGATCTATTGGTCATCCTCTCACCTTTTTACTCAGCTGTCTTCCTCGTTTCTCACTGATTTTGTTGACCGTAACCCCTCTGTATCAGCATAACATCTGAAAGGGATGTGACGTAGTTTTTCCTTATAAACTTCCTTCTTTTCACTTTTCTGTGTCTTTTCTTTCTCTCATGCATTCCTCTCACCCTAGTTGAACCTATTGCGGTCGCTGTTGATGGCTTCTCCCTCTTACCCTGTCAACAATGGTCTCCCTCGGGGTTCTGTTCTGTCGCCTACTCTCTTTTCTTCGTTTTTTTCCTCCCTATCTTCAGTCTCTTTCTTCACTCTTATGACGATTCCACTCGAGACACTTCGACTCATTTTCCTCTTCCTCACTATATTACTGGTTCTTTGAGTTGAATAATCTCTTTTAATCGGACAATATCTTGAAACGGAGAAGGAAGTCTTAGCTAAGATTCGTAGTGTAATGACCCAATTTTCCCCTGTGCTTCTCCTGAAACGTCACTTGTTTCTTGCAGTTAAATTTCAAAGCACTACAGTTCATCCCTGCAGTAACTTACAAATGGACGTAACCATAGCCTCCACTCTGTCCTAGAAACACTTTCCTAGGAACAAAACGGATTCTGTTTCCTAAACGCTATAAATGTTGTACAGGTGTCATTACTATTCCTCAGCTTATGCTGTTCCAGTTACATGTGTTTTATTCACCCCAGTATGGAGCCCTGGTTACATATCTGGGTTGGGTTTTAATCCTCCTTTCACTTAGCCAAAATGGAATTAAAACCTTCAGCCTTGGTATTTTTAGTTATCGCCTCTCTTCAGACCGTCCTTTTCCGGCCGCCGTGATGCTCATAACTTTTACTTTATCATGCAAGTATTGTTCCTGCCACTACTCTTTTTGAGCTGTCTGCATGTGTCCCTCCGGTATGACTTGGGCTTGTTGCATTCCTCTGGCTGCTGCTTCTCGTAGTTTGTGCGTGTAGAGCAGCAACATTAGGTCTGACCACTATGAGACCTTTGCTCGAACAGTGATTCTTTGGAATTCTTCCTTCCCTCGTCTTTCCCTGCGTCTGCTGCCTTTCTACCTTGTCTACAAACACTTTAGGAGCGATGACTCATCTCATTTATTTTCCCCATACTCTATCCCTCTCATCAGAGATGGCCATCAATACGGCTTTTGCCATGTCGGTTATTATAAAAGAAAAAAATCATGGGATTCGGCTGCGGGTATAATGATAGCCCATGTCAGGCAGACCTAGCTCATCGAACAAGTAAAAGGAAGTTGACTTCATCTTTCAATTTCTCGTCATTATATCTTGGCCTATGTCTTTCCCCGCCAGTTCCTGCTGCATGGCACTGTTTGCTAACAATCATCAACACGATACATGACGTCAGCACAGCCACTACCCATGCCTGACTGAGCTTCGCTCGCACCGTAACCCACCCACCGCCAGTTAGCCAGGAGTCGCCCACGGTGTTCCTATCACCATCGGCTCAACAAAATATGATGTTATTGCTACATTCGATTTCTGATTCACACTCATATCATTTACTGTAGATTCTAAAAAGTTGCAGTGTCGGACTGATCATTTTAAGCCATAGATGTTGCAGAGGACCACCTGCCAACCTGGTAAAAGCTAACATATTGCACACATGTATATCTCTCATTTCTGAAATGAGCCCAACTTAGTATCGGATGTAACTGCAAGACTTTGAAGGTAATGCGTTATGTTCCATAGCAGGCATATATATAGAGCCAGTTTTTAAAACTCATAAGTTTGAAGTAAGCTGTATGATGCTTAGATCCGCCAAGTTACCTGAAGATAGATAGACCTTGGTGTTGAATCAGAGCTTTTCTAACCTTCGTGAGAACACAGTAACCCGAGCCTCATTACGCAGCCAATCGCCTGGGACCACCATCCACCACCTCTTGCTGTACCAGTCACTCAAATCTTAACTGTACAGTCTTCCCAACAGCCAACAGTACTTACAATGGCAATGCTTAACCCGATGAGTATCTGCTGGGATTTCAAACCCTACAAAGTTATGTTAGTGTTGTCCGAGATAAACTGCTGTACTTCACAGTCGGATAGTTACACCTTGCCCCCCACTCCACACACTTACACATCATGTTGGCGTACAGAACACGAGCCACAAGGGGTGTCATTTTGTGGTTTCATCTTCCCTCCTCATCATCATGGAACAATAGACGCCACACGATTTCTGTCAGGCCTCAGTGGTTGTGAGGAGAAGCCGCGCGGGCTCGCCGTACATATGTACGCCCACGTCGCCTCACCCCATACACACCACCACGCCACATTACTACACACGGGCATATCTTCCTACCATACTCTGCCTCACCGCCTGACCATACAAGGCCACGCTACCTCACCACTCAGCCACGCCTCCCTGTCGCACACGACCACACCGCCTCATCACATGCCCAACCACCCTCAATTTACAGCCATACCACCTCCCCTGCCACGGCACTGCCATGCCACCTCAACACAACCAAACCACTAAACACAAAAGGCCAGGCAGGCCACGTGACGGGACAAAATTGCCATGACTCCTCAGCACTCGTGGCCACGCCCTCCACCACGCACAGTGGTACCGTCTCACCACGCGACCACACTACCTCACTACTCTCGCTAAGGCCTCCTCATTACACGGCCATGACACCTTAACCCATGTGATCACGCCAGCACTGCCGGGAGACCTACTCATGATTCATGTCTCAGGTGCTTCACACGCGCTCAGTCCACCTCGTCTCACACTATCATGCTGCCTGATTATACATGACTGCACACACACACACACACACACACACACACACACACATAGCTAAGCCACCTTCAGACTCAAGGCCTGGCCGTCTCAGTACTCGGCCATGGCGCCTCACCTCACAGTCACAGCTACAGCCACCGTGGTAGACTGGGTAGTGTAACACTAGTGCTCTTGTATGACCCAGCTGTGATGTGCAGGAGGCGAGGCGGGTTGTGGTGTTCTGATATGACCCACACGGGCTGCATCTGTGGCACGACCAGATTACTGGATGTGGCCCACCATCTCCGTGGCCAGCCTTTACTGTGGCTCTTGTAGAATGTGACCCGAAATAAGGTGGCTCATTTGTGATACCGCTCAGACGTGAAACGTAGGCCTTATATATGTGGTTTCACCTCATCGTTCTCATTATAGTTAATTGTGGAAATTGATATCATTATGTACTTGGTTAGGGGACCGGATCTCCATCACCACTGACACAACCTGTTCCATAACCTTGAGGAGGGTGATAAGTGGACGATCAGGGCGTGTGGTCAGTGGTATAGTTGATGGGAGCCGGGGTATCCACTGTAGATGAAAGTGGTATGAACTTATCGATTTGTGCTGAAACATCATTGGTGATTGCGAATGCCTAGTTAAAAGTAAAATAAAAGTACATACACCAGTACACGTGTGCGTGGGGTTAGTGTCAAGCGTGCAAAGGACACGCTGTTGGATGAGAATGTGCTGAGAGTGGCAGGTGGTAGAATATCTGATTATTTCTAGATGGAGGCGAATGTGGAGATCTTGTGGTGGCTTTAAGGAAGAAGGAATGACATGGGTAGGAGGAGGGTGGTGAAAGCGAGAGAGCTCGGAAAAGGGTTTCGTTCGTAGATACCACGAGAGACTAGGGAAAGAATGTCATCAGGTGAGGGTAAACTAAACTAGGGAAGTGGGCTAGGAAGGAAAGTATTTAGGGAAGCATTGCTTACATGTGTGGATGAAGTGCGTGTCATGAATGATATGGGATTGACCGTTTAAGAAAGGGTGAAACGAGAAAGTTGAACTGCTTGTGAAAAAGAAACGTGAGGAGTATGGCCGTTACCTTAAAGCGAAAAATTACGAGTGACTGTGAGATGTACAGAAGAAAAAGACTGGCGGTCAAGAAGATGCAGGGGCCTGAAAAAGAGGGCGCGTGACAGATGGGTTGAGAGAGTATCACCAAAGTTCAGGAAGAACAAGAAAATGTATATACTCCAAGTTTATTGGGTGCTTAATAAAAGTTATCAAGCTAACAGATTTTTCGTGTTGTTCTCCCAGTGCAGACATCATGATGTTGGAGTAGTGCTGTCAGGAGCCAGTGGAGGTGGCACGCGGTAAGTAGCAGCAGAAACAGCGGCGGCGGTCGGATGCCCCGGGCGCCGCTACTAGCACGGCTCCGCCTTCCACACCTGACCTCTGGCAGCAGAGTTGGCTTCTACCATACAAGGTACGGCTCATAGCTTCATATCATTACGAGATGAAATTCCAAACCTCTCTCTCTCTCTCTCTCTCTCTCTCTCTCTCTCTCTCTCTCTGTCCATTGCCGTTTTAAAAATAGCCATTTTTCCCGTCATTTCTTGCTGGAAGGACATTATGGAGTAAAACGAGACTTGGGGGAGGCAATTCAGGAGCAGTATGATAAGTGAGAGAGAAAAGTTGTTGATAAGGTGATGCGACCTGGATGGTTGTGACGTAGGAAATCTAAGGTGACAATCTAAGGGCTGATGATGATTTAGGATGAATGTAAGTGCGTTTGGCTGTGAGACTGAATAGGTATTTTGTATTGGCAGCCAGACGACAATAATTAAGAGAAAATGAAGTTTTTGATAGTTTTAGATCGATCACTTGTCTCCAAGAATCTTGTGGACCCCAGTGTGCCGAGAACACCAGCATCGGTGGAGGCGGATCTGCGTGTTGCAGGACCAGAATTGGATGAGACGGGAAACGTGACACCGAAATTCACGTGAAGTGTTGCTATGTGGCTCTTGCGGTAAATCACGCAGGTAGACGATGAAGCGGCACACAAATATTTACTTCAATTATACACTATCCCCAGCTTTGAAAAGCAGATTTTGTAATGTTTACATGGATTTCAAATGGATTTTGGTCAGAAAGAGAGGAGTTAAAATCTGGTACAGGGCATTTCTAGCATAGTACTGCCAAACTTATTCAGCAGACATTGCACTATATATGAACATCTGCATTCTGTTGGTCACCCCGTACCATTCAGCCGACATACCATGGCAACCCTACTGAAGATGACTGATGATACATCATTCTGAATTCAAAATATTTGAACTTGACTGAGTGTCTAATATGTCTAATGGTTTTATGTGTGATAGAATTGCCGTGTTAGAAACTTCAGGACCGAGGTACGTACAGTCTTGGTTCACGCTGTATTGGGGTTATAAAAGTTAACCGAACTCCATTTCAAATTACAGACTGCTCCCAAATGATACGTGCCTTCAGAAATACTCCAGGTGGTTGGACCAACACATTTACATTAATGTAACCAAACCTGTGGGAAGACTACACGTGATCGTCACGCTTAATGAGCAGCTTTTGCAATTGAACTAAGGTACATGTCAAACTAGGCTTTTGCTGAATTAAGTTACAGTTAAGTGTAAAAGATGTATATTTTGCATAGTATATTTGCACTTTTTAGTAACTATAGTAGAGTAGCAATAACAATACAAGGTGTCTCATATGAGCGCTGATATCAACAGGGCCCAGTAGTGACGTGATGATGCGAGTTCGAGCTTGGTGGTGCCTGGCGACATTGGCCGCGCTGGGCTGGGTTGCTGCGCCTTCACATTCCTTCACTCTTGATGGTTACTTCCAGGTGATGATCAACTGCTTCTAGAAACTGTTTGTAACATAATCAACTTGTAAACGGTAACTGATAATAGTGTTGCGTCGCGCTAGTGGCAATGGGACACGAGGCGGTGCACAGAGCAAAGCTTACAGATGTGATTAAAAAAAAAAAGCATCAGGTCTCACTACATAAGAAAATGGTAAATGGATTAGATATTTTAACAGGAGATCAGTCATGTTTAAGTGCATTCAGGTTTATATAGGTTTCCAGATATTCATCTGCTTATGATGGTGAATATTTATCATTATATTTTCATAACTTTTGTAGAACCAAAAGATTCAGCTCTCGAAGTGAACGGTGTTCGGTATAAGATTATATACATTAGTTTTATTTTTTCAGAGCATATCATGTGTTAGAGATATTTCCAGTATAGTACCATATATCAAAATAAAAGATTTCGTCTCAACAGTTTATCTCTCAACCACCGTCACTTTGTGATTGAGTGAGACCTAAGTGAAACAAGTTTGCCTCAGTAGCTTCATAAAGCCCTGTGAGACCTTGCAGCTGTGAGTGTTTCATTAGTAAGCACCTAAGTTGAGAGCTTCGTCTACTTGAACACTTCCGAAAAGGTTTCGTATAAGTCCTACCTCTGTTTCCTGAGTTCTTTTAGTTCTGTGACTGAATAAGAAATGATATATTGCTTTTAGGAAACAGATTGTAGTCGAGATTAACTAAATGTATAATGCTTGTTTTGTGTAGAACTGACTCCACTGTACCATATGCATG
>JAUUDZ010445385.1:2603-12907 GCA_032361705.1 Panulirus versicolor
ATCTAGTGGCCAATCAGTTGATAATAAAAAAATTTGTTTAGGTTTCCTTCTTGAAACTGATAACTTTATTGATGTTGACTGGCATTTGTCATTTTCTAGACCATTCAGTGATTTTTTCTAGATTATCTTACAATCTTAGCCTATCTTCTTCAGCACTGCTGATCTTTGTGTCATCTGCATATTGGACACTAGTTTATTCAGCCCTACATCAATATCATCAGAATAAATAATGAAAAACATTAAACTTAGTAAGGATCCCTGGAGAACCTCATCAGTAAAGGGTGACCATGGTAATAATTCACCATTTATTGCAACTCTTTGCTTCCTATCATGTAACCAGAATTCTACTCAATTTCCGATGCAACCAGTAATTTCCAAAGCCTGGACTTTATGCATCAATTTAACATGAGGGACTTTATCAAATCCTTTTTGGAAGTCTATGAATATAATACTATTGCTTTTGTCTTGTCATAGACATTGACAATTTTATGATAAAAGACATGATCTTCATCCCCCAAAACCATGCTGAGTATTACTAATCAGACTGTGTTGTTCCAAGTAGGCTATGATTCTATCTCAAATAACTGACTCCAAGAGTTTACACAACTATTGTGATGCTAATAGGACATTAATTTCCCTTCTTGTATATAAGAATGACATCTGCTAGTCTCCAGTCCTGTGGGACCATTTCACACTGGAGAGATTATTCAAAACATAAGTAAACGGTCAGGCAATTTCGTTTTTAACATTTTTAATTATTCATGGATAGAAATGATCAAGATCTGGGCTTTTATTAGTCTTCAACTTATCTGTGTTAGCTCTTCTCTAACTGTGACAATAAATTCTGATGTCATGTGAGTACTATTTATCAGTCTCAAAATTCATGCTGTTCCTTTCTAGTGTAAAAAACAGAACTAAAAAACTTGTTCAGGTTGTTGCTATGCTTTTATCTTCCATAATGGGTTCCCATCATCATTTACTGAGGGTCCTATTCCACTCCCTATATGTTCCTTATTACTGATATATCTATAAAATCTTTTAGGATATTTATTACTATCATTTGCAATACTCACTTCGTATTATCTCTTGGTATTTTCTATAAGACTTTTCACTCATCTCCTAATTGTGTTATATGGTGTTACAATATTTGAGCCACTGTCTAATTTCTTAAACTTGTAGAGTTTACTTCAGTGTCATACAGCTCTTGCAATATCTTTGGAGTATCATTCAGGCTTATTGGTTTTATTGTTTGTCTTGCATGGGAATGAATGCGACTTGATGGTGCATACACTGATGCTTAAAACTGGCCAATGATTCCTCTGGGCATGAACCAACATTGTGTAACACATCAAAATCCCCCTTTTAAAATTAGGGGTAATAATACTGGTTTTAGGGGAGTCAGTTTTGATATCTACATCAAATCTAACCATGTTATGGTCACAAGTGCCTAGCATGTTCTCCAACATGGGCATTAGTTATTAATGACTCCTGGGATGTGGAGTTTCTTCACAAATGTACCAGTGGAGAGGAAAATAGATATAATCCTGGATTACTTTACCAACACCATGTCTTACCTCCCCTGAAGATGATCAGAAATATATTAAGAGAAATGTTATGTGCCTGCACCATGGAAGCCCCTTCCAGATGTACACAAGGGAAGCTTTACTGGCAGATAGATGGAATAATTTTTGGGTCTCCCTGAGGGTTCTCTTTGCGCAAGCATTTATGTCATATGTCGAAAATACAGCACTGCAACCTTAGAGCATGACACCCCAGATTTACTGCAGATATATGGACAACATTTCTATCTGGATAGATAACAAACTTACTGAAAAACCTCCTCTCTTGGATGTAATGGTCAGTGCCACACAACAGGATCTTTCATCACCGACGTTTACAGAAAGCCTACCAACCATGGTAAATATATGAATGAAATAAGAGAATGCACTCACAATTACAAGAGGAATGTCATTCATGCATAAATAAGGAGAGCAACTTCTGTTCCAAGAACTTCGATGTGTCTGATAGGTGTTAATTTACAATGGATATTCAAATACCGAATTTGATACCATTGTGAACAACTTGCTAGAGCAACACCTTGAGGCAATCAGAAAACCTCAACATGACAGTGTTAGTGTTTACAATAGGAACACATTTACGACAATATATCGAAAGGATGAGGAGTTCATGTGAGATATTGTGACCAGAAACTGCAAAGCAATTGATGAAGACAAGGATATAACCTTGATATCCTCAAACATGTTCACTCGTAATAAACAACAATATGGTAGGTCGCTCTGAAAGTTTGAATTGTACTGATGTGGTATATGAGTATCAATGCAATATTGGGGACTGTCACCCACAACACATAAACTATATCAGACATACAACCTACACCCTGAGACACCGCCTCTTGCTCCACTTACAAGAAGATGGAATCACACCTCATCATAAACAAAAGCATGGAATGAGACTGAGAGAGATTATTGCTCCCAATTGGTTCACCTGATCATGCTTTCATAAATGTATCTATTCTAATGGCACCTCATCCTCCTGCAGCCCCTTCTAAGTGTAAATACTGGCACCACAACAAAGCTGACTGGAATAACTTATGTAACTTCTATTCTGACTTTCCTTGGGCAAATTACTGTTTCTTATATGGTGATGCTTTTGTCTCTGCTAAACACATAGCAGAGATTATTCTTGCAGGAATGAAAGCATTTATCCCCTCTTCCTCCAAGACAACCTCATCATCAAATCTATGGTTCAACCATTCCTGTTCTGAGGCCATTCAGGCAAGGGATCAGGCATATTGGGCTAGGAAAAACTCTCCTTCCTCTGGTTCCCATTCAACTTTTATCACTGCCCATAATGTCTGCAAGCAAGTTATCCATGAGGCAAAGTGTGCCTTTATTCCAAGGAAGTGCAATAACCTCTCCTTGTCATCCACTAATAGGTCTTTAGCTAAGGGCATTTCTAACAACTTTTGTCGCTTTACCTTCCCTTCACTTTTCTGTTCTGACAGTAATATAGCTGTCTATTCCTTAGACAAAGCAACTCTGGTTCCCAATTCTCCACTAATTCCACTTTGGCTGACTCTAACATTCCTTTATCTCCTGATGCTCCTCATACTAATCCTATGCCCCTTCCATTAATCTCTTTTCAGACCAAAAAGCATTTCTTTCTCTGGACACAAGCAAGGCTTATGGTCATGATGGCATCCATCCCCAAGTACTGAAAGAGTGTGCCTCTGAACTTGCACCTTTGCTTGCTTGTTTGTTCTGTTTCTGATTAAAAGCCAAAACTTTTCCTTCTCCTTGAAAGCATACATTGATACATCCCATCCCTAAGAAGGGTGACCGTTCTGATACCTCTATCGTCCTATTGCTCTGACATCTGCTATTTCCAGTCTTTGAATCCCTCCTCAACTCCCATATCCTTATACACCTCTAAAATCACAATCTTCTCTCTGATCATCGGTATGGCTTCCATAAGGTGAGATCCACTGGTGACATTCTTTCCTATCTTACTCATGTCTGGTTATCATTCCTGAAAGATTTTGGGGAATCATGTGTAGTTGCCCTTTACTTATCTTAAGCTTTTGACAGGGTGTTGTATTGGGGTCTTAAGTTCACCTTTTTTGCTTCCCTCCCTCACTTTGCTGTTTCACATCTAGCTTCCTATCCAGCCGAACTATCTCTGTGGTTGTTGATGAATCAGCCTCCCCCCCTTTTCTCCATCAACAGCAGTGTCCCTCATGGTTCTGTCCCGTCCCCTACACTTTTTTCCTTTTATTCGATGATTTCCTCTCCACAAATGATCAAATGCACTCATATGCTGACAACTCAATGCATACATCCACATCTTCAATTCTACTTCCTCTTTTCTCACTCGATCTGTGTCTCAACACAACTTCCTCAATAAACTTAGACTTGGATAGGATATCTCAGAGAGATAAACAAAATCTTGTTAAGTTTAATGCCTTTAAGACCCACATTCTACCCATCTCTCTATCGAAACCTCCTTACAGTTTTCATCTCTCCTTTGACGGTTCTGTAATTCCACCTCTTGACTCAATGAACATACTTGGTTTTACTGTAACATCCACTCTTTTTTAGAAATCCCACATTACAAGAATAGCTAAGTCTGCCTCTAAGAAACTGGGTATCCTCTTCAGATGTCAAAACTTCTCTGAATAGTTGTTCCATTTATAAAATGGATTATTTTGTTCTTGTATGGAGTGCTGCTCTCACATTTGGGGTGGTTCTAGCTTTGCATCCTTACTTGACAGAGTTGAATCAAAAGTGGTCCCTCCTAATAAACCGTCCCAGGTTAATTTCCAAACTTGACCCCTTGCCTTATGCCACAATGTTGGTTCACTTTCCCTCTTCTAAAGGTATTATTTTGGTTTTTGTTCCCAAGATATGGCTGTTTGTGTGCCCCCCACCACTAGCTAGACCACACAATACTCGGTGAGGTCCTGCATTACATGGTTATTGTGAGACCATCAGCAACTTGAGGGTGGGCTGTTTTGATACCTGCTTCTTTCCCTACATTTGAAGCTTTGGAACTCGCTACATTCTCATGTCTTTCCCAATAAGTATGACCTGGCACATTTCAAAAAACAAATTTTTCACTTTCTCAAAAATCTGTAAATAATTTCCCTTGTCTTTTTCCATTTCATAATTATCTCAATAATTCACATTCATTTCAATTAAGGCCCAGCCTTGCTGTGGACTTTTGTCTGCAACTGGATCCTTCAACATAAAAAAAAAAATGAAAACAAAATCATTACTAGTTGCAGTGATCAGACGTGACTACAGATATTAAAAGCCATTAACATTAGAGAGAACAATTTTGGACACATGGTGTTTGACACCCACCTAATGGTAGAATAATACTGAGAAAATCAGAGAACATGGGAAAGAAGATTAATAACTCTACATATGCTGACGTATTCAATTCTATGTGCATTAGAGAAAATCTGCTCCCATACTTGCTCACTTTTATAAAAAAGTTACTAATATCATCAAGTAATGAATTACAGTACAGTACACATATTTGGGGTCCCAGTTCTGGCAAAGACATCATCACAAATCAATGTACAGCACAAACAAGTAATTACAAATGTATCTCTGCATCAATGTGGCCAGGATGTATAGATCTTATTGTGCTCCTGACAAAAGGATTAATTTCCCTTGCTGTGGCAGGGTATCTTCATGGCTTGGGTGTCCACTAGTAGGGACTTAATTTTTGCCTCAGATGCTTGCAGGTCTTGCATTATCATGCAACTAGGGTATATGTAGTGGTCACAGTAAACCATGGAGGAGTCTGAGAGGTTTGGATGTAATTTTTCAATTCAGTAAGAATTATTCTCAAATCACACCAAAAAGATGAAGTGAAATTACAAGTGAATTCTTTCAACTGATTAGGTTGTGTTACAAAGATAACTAGGGAAAATTGCTCAAAAAATCAAAAATCAAGGCTGGACTGTATGAAAATTAGGTGTGTCTATAGAATTAAAAAGAAAGAAGAATAAAAGATCAAAACATTCCATTATCTAAAATGAAGCACCACACTATCATCTCCCTCCACCATCAACGGGGTATATCACCTCTCCCCATCTAGCAGGGAATAAGCTCCAACTACAGCAAGAAATGCTTCACTTTAAGCATAATGTATGACTTTTGACAGCAGATGTAAAACTGATATATGAATATTAGGACTGGAACATGACCCTGGAGCACATCCCCCATTTTACTTTGTAAAAATAGATTCATTCTGAATAACCTTTTTGTTGAATAAAATCCTCATGCAATACAAGGAAAGCCTGTAATGATCTGTGGAGGGCATTTTCCACACTATCACAAAAAGCTCATGTCAGCCAATGGAGAGATCAAGGTCACACTTATATGACTTACAGCAGTCACCTAAGTGAAAATGAGGAGTGGTTTGTTCATGATATGCACCTTTAGTTGTCATTAAGAAGTCACTTGGTACAGTGACTGATCTTGGTCCAGGTGAGTCCACCTCAGTAAGTGTAAGTATTGGGTTGACGTCCAGCCAAATACATGGAAGTGTGGAACTGGCATTCAGTCAGGTGCATAAAAATGGAAGGTTAGGGTCCATACATGTAAGTACAAGTGTGGGACTAGGAAATGGCATTCAGTCAGGAGCATGAAAACGGAAGGCTAGGGTCCATACATGTATGTACGAGTGTGGGACTAGGATTCACAAAACTGCATGAGAGAGAGAGAGAGAAAGAGAGAGAGAGCGAGAGAGAGAGAGAGAGAGAGAGAGAGAGAGAGAGAGAGAGAGACAGAGGAGAGAGAGAGCACTGAAAGGATCAGGGAGTAGCAGCATGGATGTCAGTGAATAGAAGCAGTGGAGAAGAGAGTAAAGAGCAATAGTAAAATATCAAAATTGAAAAGTGGTGTAAAGACCTGTAAAAAGTGGCATCGTGGAAAGCAACAGAGAGCAGCAATATGGAATGCAGTATGCAGTAGCAACATAGAGGGCAGCTGAGCAGCAATGTGTAAAGCAGAAGATTGTGGCACTTTAAGTATAGAGTGGCAGTGTGAAAAGCAGTACAGACTGGCAAAGTGAAAGGCAATACACAGCAACTAAAATGTACCACTTGCATTTTCTGGCATTGGGCTAAGAAAACTCATCCTTTCAGCAAGAGTAAAGAGATCAACATTCATTACATAATGAACAAATGATTATATAAGAAAAAATGCACATAATTTTTTTTCTCAATACTCAATAGGATGACTTTACAGAAAAAAGTGAAAGGCTTCACCAACTTAACTTATAGAGAAGTTTGTTATTAAATAATTATTTCTACTATTATTCTAAAGATATTTACTCTTAAAACATTCTATCTAAAGAAACTTACCATCTCCTTCCTCAGCACTGCCAACTGTGAGTCCAGTGTGGATGACCGACGCTGTCTGGTAGGACCATGTGCAGGACTTAATCTGGGATTATTTCCAGTGATTGAGCCAGGCACTGGAGGACTACCTCTTGGACTATGACCTTTATTGCCTGAACTACCTCCACTTTGGTTGCGAGGAGATGATGAGTGACTCCGTGGTGACGACCTTGGAGAGAATCCCTGTATGGAGCCATTGGCATAATATGGTTCAAATGCACTGGCTCCATAACCCACTCCAGAGTAATGTGAACGAGCAGATTCAGGCCGTGAGTCCATACGTGATTCAGTGCGGGAATCAGCTCTCACAGGAGGACTATAGCGTTCAGTGTTGGGCTTGACTGGAGGACTATATCGCTCTAGTCCTCCAATACCACTAACATTCCCCACATTGCTACCACTACTGCCATCTCGTCGACCAGCAAAATTAATAAGACCACTAAGGCTTTTGGGTAATGGTGGTAATCCCTGTATTGTTGTCATCTTCACAACTTATCATCTGATCAACAACTTATTTGAAATAAAAAAGAAGATAAAACTATCTTTTGATTTCACAGTATAAAGAATCAATACATACTGATAATACTGTTTTTTCAACTCCTGAACCCTGCCAATATGATAAATCACAGATTACTCATATAATAAACTTTATAAACTAAATTCACTGTTTTTTCAAATACAGTTTCTATATTTTTTCTTCCCACACAAATCATTTTCAAAATATCCAATTTTTCCAGTGTTAAGCTAGAGTCTTTTTATAATCTGAAAAAACAAGAAAACATTAAGATAACAAGCAAAAAGGGAATGAATCTTATAATTTCAAACTGTTCTCTCCTACTACTGTTACTCATAGTGTGACTTTCAAATCCACGTAATTTTCTGCACATCAGAGGTAGAAAAAAATTAAGAAAAATTACAAAAGATGGCATATTTCCAACTCCAAAATAAGTCAGCGATATGAATGTACCTATAAAGCATACTTACTACAAACAAGTATGATCAAAATATATAGTAGTAAGAACAGTCTGGGCTGGATTACTAGATGCAAAGTGACATCAAAACCTTGGGCTAATTCCTTACCTAACAATTACTTTGCTTTGATTTTAGAAGCTCATCTTAATCTCCATAGGTTGGAATGGGACCAAGCTGCACTATTGCTTCTCTGATCAGTCTTGCCATCTGAAACCATGGCATACATAGCCTCACACATCCTTCAAAACCTGGTTGAAAAAGTAAACCTAAGCCTAGACCACAATAAGACACAGGCAATACAAGTGACACAGCACAGGGTAGTACAGAAATCTGCATAAAGTTATTCCAAATGAAAATGTGCATATTGAGACACATGGCAGCACATGACAGGCATGGGCCTTTGGTGGCCAGTGCAGCACAGGGGTTGGGACGCAGTGTTCTGCTCACATGTGTGGCTCAAGTACACCTGATGATTAGTGCCATGGCATACTCTAAGGAGCTGGTAGGAGACTGTCTGACATGAAAGGATGCTGTATGACACTAGCCATCCTAATCATTAGAGAGGGAAGTTGAAGGATGATATATGGACTCAGGTAGCTGAAGCTCTGCAGTACAAAGATGGTGAGTGGCATTTATTGTTAAATGGATCAGTATCAAATTTATTATAATCAAATTTAACAAGCAAAAACCACCCACCTAACTACCCAAAGGCAGTAGTCTGTAGCCAGCCAATGACCAGGGAGGTATATTTTCAGTACTACTTGCATGGTTATCATGAGGGTGAGTGATAGCTGTGTAGTAAGCTAGCACTTCAGTGGATGTCAAGTTGCACTCCTCTGACCCAGGTAGCTGTTTTTCTCTTTCTGAATCACCCACACATAGACTACTAGCATTCTGTCTATAAACATACAATCTCTCCTAGTCATACACAACACTTGACAACACAACCCACAGTGTTCATTCTTTGTAGCTACACCTTTTCCTACAGTGAGCACTGTCTTCTAGCCCCCTTTCAGCAAAACTGTAGGAGCAAATGATAGAAGTAGTAGGTAGGATCATTCAGGGAGGAGCACTAAGTAGAAACATTAGATAGAAGTAGTAAGTAGGAACATTAGGCAGAGCATTAGATAGAAGTAATCAGTAGGAACTTTAGGTAGGACCCTCTGCAAACACTGCACTAGAGTTGCCCCCTGCCAGTGGCCTGTTAAGAATGAGACATTAAAGGCTAACAAGCGGCACCGGAGTTAACGAGTCATGGTAACTACTGCTGTGAACACCCAAGGGAGTTGTAGGAGGGAACAGGCACCGGAAAAATATAGATAGAATCACCCGCCTTCACCATGAAAGCCAACAGTAATAGATGTGTCTGCTGCAGCAGAAGGTCAAGTGTTGTTTTAATTGTTGTACAGTACATGGAGTCTATGAAGATACATCCCACTTCATTACCAATATGTTTTGTCACCATTTCTTTCCCCTAACCAAACCTAACCTTAACCTAAAATAGCAAAAACTAACCTTTTTATTTTACATCTCATTTGCTCATATATATCATCATTTCCTCCAAAATATTTACAAATAGTATAGTATTTTACAGTATTAACATTTTTTACTTATTTCATATATTAAAGAAAACTCAAATAACTAGAAATTTTGTAACCTGAAACAGCTGATTCCCCAAACATTTTTAATAACAGACGTTTTACTGTATTTTGAATCTTCAATGATGTCACAGTAGGCCGTGAAAGATCTTTGCACACTCTTTACTTAATATGTTAATTTTTCTCCATTCAAACTTACATCCCAACTAACTCATCCCTCAACCCTGCTGTACCTAATAACCTTGCTTTTATCCACATTTACTCTTAACTTTCTCCCTTCACACACTCTACCAAACTCAGTCACCACTTTCTGCTGATTCTCACTCAAATCAGCCACCAGTTCTGTATCACTGGCAAACAGCAACTGACTCACTTCCCAGGCCCTCTCATCTCCAACAAACTGCAAACTCACCCATCTCTCTTTAATGCTCTGTACATGCCTTCACCCTCACAATCAATACCCTTCCATACAATTATCCAGGTATACTCAACAAACTTATGCCTCTGCAGTGTGAGCACTTCACCTTAGTGGAATGGCACTATACATGCACTTCGCCAATCATCAGGCACTTAATGGAAAATATCCTTACCAACCAATCAACAGCACATTCACCCAATTTCTTCATAAATTCAACTGTAATACCATCAACTCCACATTTAATGTCATAACTCTTATATTGTGACCTTTTTGTGTGTGCTACCTCGCTAATGAGGGAGATAGCAACTAAGTATAATAAATATTGGAGGAATGCATGCATAGTGCCACTGTACAAAGGCAAAGGGGATAAAGGTGAGTGTTC
>JAUUDZ010445417.1:0-12905 GCA_032361705.1 Panulirus versicolor
AGACACTCACTCTCACTGTGTGTGTGTGTGTGTGTGTGTGTAAAACATATATGTAAAATCCTCCCATGCTCATCGTTTATGGAGCTCCAGCAGGTCAAGAATTGTAGGGATGTGATGGGTTTGTGAGGTGAGTGGAAGACAGCTGAGGACTATAGCTGCCTTATAGTTCTCGGTGTGCGAATATCATCATGGGCATAACGGATCTTGTGATATAAAGAAATCAGCGTTCAGAGTGCTAGACAGACCTGAGGTATTCAGAGTGAAGGCGAGGCAGTGTAACTCATGCTTGTGTGGCAAAAGTAATATTAGATGGTAATACGTCTGGTGCAGTGGAGTGCGTATATTTAATTCATAATTAGTTAACACGTGTATATATGCTTTATCAGCCTTCTGTTGGCCGGGGGCTGGGGGACTGCAAATATAGGCAACTGGAGCGTGAGACAGGGGTGAACATTTTATTTGTGGCTGGAGTCTGGTGATTGGTTATGTAGTAGGTTGGGGGGTGGAGGGGACTAGAAATATTGCCAAGAGTTGGGTGACAGATAGGGTAAAGTGGAACTGTAGCGGAAGGATTTTATTTTTACTATATAGATATTGATTGTTGGTAGTTACTGAGCAGCTTGTGGTTGTTCTGGGTGTTCTGATTTGTGTAGTTTGTAGTTTCGTTAGGTCTGAATTTCAAGGTTGGATGACCAAGCGGGTGAGGAATAGCAAAGGGTGGAGTGGATGAATTGTTTGTAGAGGATGATGAGAGGTTGTTTTTCTTGTCTGATGACATTTAATTCATTTTTCTTTGATTATTCAGGGTTATGGGAGCGGGTCGGAGGATTCATAACTATTAAAGGGTGAAGAGGGTTACAGTGGGAGATACAGACATTGTACTATGTGTGGGCTAGTATTATAGCTGCGTGTTGTAATGCTATAATTTCTAGTGCGTAGTTAGGATGCTATTTTGTGATTATGACGTTACTGCTTATGAGAGGACGTTCACACTAGGTAGGTTATGTTCTAGAGGGTAGGTAGGAGGGTAATATAGGAAGAGACTGAAAAAGAAAATGACAATTAATCTCTTCCTAATTAACTCCAATCGAGAATTTGGTATACATGTGAACATGTTTCCCAAATGGCGTCCTAGCTACGTCTCTTCGTTGTATATCAACTGACTGTTATATTTCTCTCTTGTGTCTCCTCTGATGATGTAATTATTACATGAAAGTGCACTTGGGAACTATTAGCTCCTTAGATACACGATAAGTTTACAAGTTTTCTCCTTTTGAAGCATCTGCAACTGTTTCTATTCCTGCCACGTTTATCCACGAGCTTCTGTTCTCTTCCTCCATCACTAGCAACCTCGTTAGGACCCAGAGGTCTATTGCTGTTTGAATCCATTTGTAATCACTTGGTCAGTTGTGTGAACATCTTAGAATGACATACATATTGAACCATCAGCTTAGATGATGATGTTGTATAGAGAGAGATACTGGCGCGTAGATAAATAAAGAACACTGTAATAAGTCAATAAAGAACATCAGTACTTCAGGACATTATATGTTGAAGCAGGGGGTAATAAGGTTTCAGTAGACAGAGACAAATGGACACACAATGAGCTGAAATATCACCCACAGGTCCTCTGGGGACACGTGAGATCGAGGACCTACAACAATGACTCGTTCGAGACCAGAATACGAGGAGTGGCGATGGATGGAGGATGTGGGAGGTAGAGTCCCAGGGGGCCAGAAGTGGATCATGTCCGATCCATCATTCGGTAACCCAACGGGGTCCACAGTCTTCCACAACCTTGGGGAAGAGCAAGGCAAGACGAATGATAGGGCGTGGCAAGGTAGGGTGTGGTAGGGCCTGAGACACCAGGGTGTGGTAAGTTGTGGTAAGGTAGGGTATGGCAGGGCGTGGGACACCAGGGCGTGCTGTGGTATGGTAGGGTATGGTAAGGTGTGGGATACCAAGGTAAGGTAAGTCGTTGTACGGCGTGGTAGGCAGTATGACACTAGGGTGTGGTAAGTCGTTGTAAGGTGTGGCAAGTTACTGCACACCAGGGTGTAGTAAGTTGTGACAAAGCAGGGTGTGGCAAGACATGGTGTCGTGTCTACAAGACTGTATTTCAGGAACCCCCGTCCTGTCAGCGTAGACGAGGAGTGGTGGTGGTGGTGGCGGAGGAACATGTGGTCAACTGGCCCTGTTGCTCGTGTCGGGTCGTACTCCCCTCACCGCCACGAGGAGGGAATAGTGGAGGGAATCTTCGTGTTGACAATAATACTGGAGGGGGAATCACGTGGAGCAGCTTGTAGCACTTGGAGAAACCTGTTGACGCAAAACTAAACTCACTGAACATAGGAAGATCTTCTAACACCTTTATGGAGGGGAAGAAAAATACAAGTGTATATATCTAGATCTTATTCCTCTTGGATCAGGGGAGAAACCATACTACCTCCGTATTCCCTGCGTGTCGTGGAAGGCGGCTGAAGGAAGGCGGGAGCGGAGGGCTGGAAACCCTTCCCCTCAGTTTCTACCTCACTAACATGGGAAAAGCCTATCAAATACGGAGCTTAAATATTCATACCTATGTTCATATATATGTATACGTATATATGTATGTTTGAAAACAGAATGAGACATACAGAAACCATTACTTCTTCAGTAGACCTTGTGGTTGTCGTGTGAGTAACGTGCATCATACACCAGCTGCTCTTCAACTTGACGTCCCTCCTCAGCAAGAAGTCAGTGAGCAGCCGTGGTGATGGGCCTCTGCCTGACTTCATCGTTCACCTCACACGGGGGAATGAGCGATCGGTGAGGAGACATAAATTTGTACAAATAGTCGAGAGGACGAATTAACAAGTAACGGGCGGAACTGGTCTATCTAAATACGAGGTAAATCGACGATAGAAATTCAGTACGAACAATAGAGATGATATTCCTAAAGCAATAAGGTCATCCAGTTGACTTAAAAGAAATATTTAAACAATGACAGTACAAAGACACAAGGGCATCAGGCGAAATTACAAAATGATACATAAGGTCAGCTACTTTTTCGCTTGGCCGTCATTGTGGTATGTAAGCAAAGATGGATCACATACACTCAACACTGGACGAACAAGATGAAGGTGGTGATGATGTGCTCTGATTCTCAAAGGTCAAAGGTTTAGAATCATTGCTAAAGTTAAGTAGGAGATGGAATGAATTAATACGTCTCAAAATCGTTTTAAGAAAATTCGTATAGAGATAAAAGTGATCAAAACTGGACGCAGTACAAAGATCATGTACGGGAAAATAGGATAAATGATATCTTAAGTATCATAGCTGATCATTACAGTAAGAACAAATATAAAAACATTGAATTGCTTCGCTGTACGATGATGTAACAGACAGGGAACTGGTAGAGATTACAGTGATGATGTAATGGACGTAATTGTCAAAGCAAACGGTATATAGTTAGAATAGATATATGTTAGATGGAATAGATAGAGTAGATAGATGTTATAACCCAGAGAACTACCTAAATAGAGTGTATTAGATACTACATCACTGAGTGAGGCATCTAAGAAGGAAGCGTGAGACATAGCAACTGTGGGAGAGGCATCCAGGCAGAGTGCATTAGATTCTATAACCCCAAGAGAAGTATCACAATAGAGAGTATTGGATACTACATCCGTGAGAGAGGCATCGAAGTCAAGTGCATTAGACACTAAACTCTAAGGGAAGTATCCAAGCAGAGGCCATTAGATATCAAAACCCTGAGAGAAGTGTCCAAGCAGAATGCATCAGACACTACAACCCTAAGAGCGGTAGCAGAGCAGAGAGGACAAGATGTTACAACTCTTTGAGAGAAGCATCCAAACACTGGTATGGTTAATCAATTGCGACATTAGACTTGTCAATATTCCCTACCTCCCAGGCTCAATGTAGGTACACGTGTTTCGTTAGAGTCAAGTTTCACTGAGTCTCAAACACCATCTGAATTTGAATAGATATACTTTATGCTGCTGATGATACAGGATTAGCCAGCTTAGTGAAAGCTTATATTACGTCAGGATCAGTTGTTAAGATAGGATTTTGGGTTGAAAGTTGCTATGAGTGGCCACTTCTGCAGCTTATAATCTGTGGTTCATTATCTGTTCTCCTCTGTAAAGCGGCTCGTAACAATGTGATGTGTGGTACGAGGTGATGATGATCGTCAATCCTAAGATGAGGTATATAACTGGTGGGCAGAGAACGCTTGACTGCCTCCAAAGTGAAGGATGTGAACGTGATAGCGGACTGGTTTAGAGATATGATGCTTCCTTCAAGAGAACATGGGAAAATACAACAAACATCACAAGTATTAATAAAGACAATTAGACGAACAAATATCAGATATACAGATGATGGAAAGACTGACATTCAAATAGGTAAAATGGGTAACAGCAACAAAATAAGTGAAACTGAAATGATGCCCGATGAACAGCTGGGTTGACTGTAGACCGACTGCTGCAACTAGGATTCGAACCTATACTCTAGACCCTGGGTGGCCCGTAAATGCGTCACGGTCAGGAACGCTAACTGCTACGGAGATTCCAGTACAGGAAGGACAAAGAGAATATACAGGAAGACGTAAACGTGATGTACAAATGGTCAGACGAGAGCCTTATGTTATTCACTGAAGAGACGCTCGAAGAACTAAGACATGGGAAGACAGAGGACGAGCCAGTCATACCTTATAAGGGGCCAACGTGGATAGACGTTCGTGAGGAGTACAGAGTTGGAGATATATTCGTAACTGGAAAGCTGGAATATGGAGGCCATAGCATCCTCTGGTCAGGTAAGGAGTGGAGTGGTACCGAGAACGTTTACCACGAGAGGTGAAACATTAATGATGCAACTGTTTAGTATGTAGATGGGAAGCAAGGATACCTAACACCAGGACGTCAGACTTGCAGCGCACCTGCCATGATGATTCCAGACTTACTGGGAATCCACAACCAAAACCTCCTAAATTTTACACTGAACCCACCACAATAACTCCAGACCAACAATGAACCCACCAACCACAACTGCAGACCGACAGCAAACCTACCGTCATAGCCTCAGATAATTGGAAGGCAGACGACCATCCTGGCACAGTGGTCCGTTCAGGTCCACTCGTCAGGAACCGTCTTCTCTACAACCCTGGAATACGTCTGAGCTCTTCGCTTCACCTTCCCCTCACAGCGTCGCCAGACTCAGGGTTCCTCACAAATCCCTTCACTGCGTCTCACAAGGTTTTGCCTGACTTGGGGCTTCTTTCCGGCTCATATTGTTGATGTGTCGACGTTGTGATGATTCTGTTGTTGGAGGATCGAAGTTGTGATGGTTCTGTTGTAGGTAAGTCGACGTTGTGATACTGCTGTTGTTGGTTCTGTTGTTGTTGTTGACTCAACAGCATTTATTTCATTTTCTACAAGTAATTCATTTCTGAGGTGAAAACGAAAAACAAATATATAGTTCGAAGCTAAATCCTGGTCACAGAGCAACAATAAAGGAAGAGACATGAAGCTAGACAGTAGTGAGGGGTGGTAAGTGGTGAGGAAAGCAACGGTAACGGAAGTATCATTACAGACAACAGTGAGAGTAAGTAACAGATAAACAGGAAGAGGGTAAAATGAAAACTAAAATGTTGGGAAGGAGGCGAGAGTGTGGGAAGCAACGGTATAGGAGACCACAGTGTAGGAAGCAATAGGAAGTAACAGTAAAGAAGGTACTAAGCAAGTATACAACTGTGAATGAGATGGTTAATGATAAGGGAAGACAAAAGGGAAGACGGTAGTGGCAGAGGACAGAGTTACCCGCAACCAAAAGCCTTTCTACTAAGCTTGGGAGTCTGGCCAACACCGTCAGACCCTGCACGATCACACTCCGTCATGCACGTAATTCCCTCGTCTATAATCATCCACTTGTGTCAGCTGCGGGAGTGGCTGCTGACTCACCCTGAGATAAGGACCACTCCAGTGTACATATGACAATCTTCCCTCAACATGACTCCACAGCTACTTCACTCCAGTGGGTCATCCTCATCTAAATCATAACTCCCCTGCGATCTCTCGTGTCTGAGGCTTCCTCCAACACCTCCCTCGTGCCTGTTCTCCTGAGGATGATGAACAGACACGGGCAAAAACTCCAACAGGTCTGCCGCCAGCCAACACAAGAACAACAATATAAATTGTTCGCTGTGAGACGCCAGCCCTGGATGGTTTAGTTTGCCCACGCAAACATCTGAAGGTGAAGGTCGAGATTGCCTTCAGCCTCAAGGACAACGCTGGTCTTCATCACCTGAGCTGATGGTACTTGATAAGTCAGGTCCTCTTTAACTCGAAAAACTAGGTGGTTGTTGATGTGTGGGTTGTGAGTACCTACAACACTTTAGATACAACAGATGGAGAGTTTTGGTTATTGTAACGTGAAGGTTCCAACCATCATAGCCGCCATGGTTACTGGAACAAGGCAGTTAACTCGGCCGCTGTAGTAAGATCATTGGTGCCGGTAGATGGCATCATGGATCGTAGAGGCGCGCAGGCAGACTGAAACTAACGCAAGAGTTCGAAACTCTCAGCTCCATTAACTGGAAATTTCGGTTCACCAAACGAATTATGGCGACTGGCGCAATTTAAACCTTGGGCTGCCTTTCATATGCATTTTGTTCGTATTCATATACCTCCGCGTTATACAGTTAGGTTCGGTAAAATGCTATTTGCTGGCTGTGTGAGCCTGATGGGAAATGACCGGTGTAGACCCCGTTCTTCACCATCGTGAGACGAAGGGTATTCGAGTACATAGTATTCGAATAGGCATTTACTTATGAGGGGCGTTCATATCGTAGTGGTAGTACTCCCGCCTGTTGCACAGGGGTCCCTGGTTCGATCCTGGCTATTGGAGGTTTGTGGAGGTTTAATGGGATTAATAGTAAGACATCGAAGTTCACAGAAGATACTGTGTTGGGATATGAATCTACAACAGAAACATACGTCTGCAGTTTCAAATAGACATAGGCAAACTAATGCAGGCTCGGAGGTGGCAAATAGATTTCAATATTGACATGAGCAAAGTTGGAAAGTTTTTCATATTGGTAATAACAACGAAAAGGCAAGCTACAGTATTAATTCCCCTGATTTGCAAAAAGTAAGATATGAAAAAGGCATGGGTGTGATAATGTTTAGTGATATATAGCATAGTTCACATGAAAAGGACATGGGTATGATAATCTCCAGCGATCCAAAGCCTAGTAGCACCGAGCAAAGACAGACAAAAGAATGAACAAAATTCGCGGATCTCTAGGTACCGCTGTCGAACCTCAGTCCAGGGAAATAAATTAGCCACATATTTTATTCGTCATTGGCGCGTCCCAAGCTTGAATATTGTGTTCAGTTTCGGTCGGCCTGCTTGAAAACATACATAGATCAGAACAGAGCGAGAATGGAGACGAATTGCTAGGATGAATTCATGACTGAGAAATAAAATCTTATGACAGCCGATTAAACGACTTATATCTTTATGATTTAGGAAAGAGAAAGTTAAAATTGGATCTAACAAAGGTATTCAAAATTATTAAAGTTCTCGATTATCTTTAAGCTACTAAAGGGTAGATTTGTCAGATTTCACACACTCGTGGCCACACGTTTAACTTCAAATGAGGCAAAGTACTCTTTCTTCAACAGAATTGTAAATATATGGAATTATTTACCAACAGAAGTGATTGAAAGCAGTACCATAGACACATTTAAGAATACACTTTATACAAATTTCGCTTCAAATGCACGATTGATATTGTTTGCACCACATCTTGTTACATGTAAAGTTTGCAGTGTTTTCTCTGTAAAATCTATCTTTCAACTCTTATCAGTTACCTTCCTCTTATCACGAACTGCCTTGAAAAGGACTAAGTAGTATGTTGGTATTTGAATTCTTTTGTATTCTAATGTTATCTGCTGCTACTGTACTACTTGTTAGATCTCTTGTGTGTCAGCCGTTACCTTGTGTGTCTGCCTTTATGTCATGATTTCTTTTGAATCACAAGATGTGTTCAGTTCTTTGCCATTTCCTGTCTAGTTCCCACTCGTGTCGCATTGGCTGCCTTTTTCATTCTCTTTCTACAAATACAAGTGTTCCCCATACAGGTCAGCAGTGTGTGGGAGTTAGCCAACCAGCACATCTTTCTTTTTTTTGTCATCTCTGCCATGGATTATATACATATCTCGTTTCTAACAACTAAGTCCTAAATCGCTGTCCAATGTTTTTGCTTCTATGTACCGTCAGACTTGCCTTGGGTTGGCGGTGTGGTCGGGCGGGTACGACGCCCTGGTGTGGGAACCTCCCACTGTTATATCTGCCAGTGTTCGAGTCAACGACACTGCTTTCATCACCAGAGAAGTTACTATCCACAATTCCATGATGAGCTTTCAAGGAGAACTTTTTCTTACTTTTGGTATGATGAAAATATAAGATTTGTTCTTTGAACATGTAAAGTGGTGATGCTTTAAGATAGTTTAGGCACCCATTCTGTCTGTATAGAAAATGGATATATATTACTATCAAAGAAAATGTTTAGTTTTTTAAGGGTAACGCTTATTTTTTGATTTCTAAGGAACGCTGTCGATGTTTATCACTTGCATTTTGGGCGTGTCATCACTACCATCCGTAGGATCCACATTATCTTGGAGGGAATTCACCTTCATCCAGAGTAAACTAGGCTGGATGGCGTTACTGACGGCCACTCTACACGACGGTCTCCTCGGCTGGGGATTTCACAGCTCGCACTACACAGTCTGTTCCCTGCCCTCTGGCGCTCAGGTGCGAAAGTAGATCTTTCTTCTGTTTCCCAGACAATTCACCTATCTGGTTTCCTTCATTTAATAGTTTTTTTCATTCATCAGTATCACCTTGTGGCGTTTATAAGTTTTTTTTATTTGCAATACGATTTTAACTAGTTTTCCATTCATCGTTTTCCACAAAAGTTTCATGTAAATACATTTTCTTCGCATAGCATGGCGTTCTTTCTTGGCTATTTTTCTGACGGTTAACGTGGCATAGGGAGTGGTGGTTGAGGAGGAGCCTCTGCTTAATTAATTTACCTATAGTGAATAAAGATGTAAGTCCTCGACCATCACATGTTCTATGAACTGACTATCGCATGTGCTCTATCCATTTTACCCTTCCTCGCTTCCTTCAAAATGGATCTAACCTTCCCATTCCAGTACGCTCTAATTTTTCCGCTGGTGACCATTGCCCTGAAGCTGCCGCTACTGCTCCCCTGTGTGGACAACGCCCTGCAGAAGATCCGCCGTGGCTACGATAGAAAGAGGAGACCCAGGTCTTCTGTAGCGTCTACTACCCCAGCTCACCAACTGGACACGACAAGAGCCAGAGGTTTGCCTCCTGTACCTACCTTCCTTTACTCACTGCCACTGGCCTAACGATGATTACAGAATTTCGTTTTGCATGCTTCCCTCACTGTAGATTTCACAGAACCTTCCACATATATCATGTTCACTGATCTCCATGTTCCCTTAGAAATTGTTTTGTGTTGTTTCCACTATCTACTTACATCTTCATTTACCACATAACTAAAAGCAAGCATTAAGAGATCACTTTGTCCAATTGGTTCCGCAGGATGTGTTTATAGAATACCATGTAAAAATTGTGATAGATTTTAAGTTGGGCAGACTGGTAAGCAACATGAATACAGTATAAGAACTGGATGAAAATCAAATGCCTTGTTTAATCATGTTAAAAATTTTGGTCATGGTACTGATTGGAGTAATGCCACCTCGGTTATTATCTCTAACTCGTATACCACAAGAAATTTCATTGTATTTTCCATCACTAAATACACAAAGAGTTGTAACATTGATGTTAGTGAAAGTCCATACAAATTGGATAGCTTTATTGTTGATAAAAAAAAAAATTTAACAGTTCCCTTTCTTGTCCACTTAACAAAAAATTATGATAAGCATTTTACCAGACGTGAACGCACCAGACCTCCATTCCGGTAGTCACTTGTTTACCAAATGGCGTCCTACCTACGTCCTCTCGTAATATGTCAACTGACTGATATATTTCTTTTTTGTATCTTCCCTGATGATGTGATCATTACGCGAAAGTGCACTTGGGAACTTAACGTGTTTCACTTCCCTGTGGATAAGAAAGAATATGAATAATGTATATGTAAGCTGGGAGCAGGTTTTCCCTAGTGCGCATAGAATTGAATACGACAGCTTACTTAGAGTTATTAACCTTCTTTCTTAGGTGGGTGCTCAAACACCAGCTGTCCAAAGTTATGCATTCTGTTTCAATCAAGCTTTCGTCTCCACAGAGACATCACCAGAGATCTATAAGAATAGAGAAAAACCGTCACTGAACTAGGATAAGAAATGTGAAACGCAAACAAAATATATAAAATTGAAACACCCTCGGAAAAAAAAAAAAACCGTATAGCACAAAAAAGTAAGGGAAAGACTAAAAGCAAAACAAATAAACAATATCATGAAGGGTAGTATTATAAGTTCAAATCTTGATACAAAATATGAAACCGAAATATAGAAAAACTTACTGTTGAGGCAACACACAAAAACAATATTGAACGAGGTAGAAATGTATATATAAAAAAAAAAATCCAGCACTAAGTATACTAACTTTGGGCCATGCGAGACCGTTATTGTCCGGATGTGGAGCTGAGGTCAGGTTGGGCTCGTCTGATTCACTCTGACCTTTGTAACCCAGGACGGGGTTAGTCAGTGCTGTGTTCCGCCTGTCCAGAAATGGCGTACTCACTAGCTTGTTGCAGGTCAATAACGTGTCTCATCGGCACTAAAGATGCCTTAGTTCTACGTACTATTGGCGGGCCGTCAAAGACCAAAGCAATGGCCCGCCAATAGTACGTAGAACTAATGCCGTTTCAGTACAGATGGGACACGTCACTGATCTAAGTTAAAGTATCTTAAATCTTTCATTAATAAATTCCCAAGTTGGCTAAGATATCATTTTATAGAGTTAAACCCAAACCTCCCCTTGATACCAAGAATCTTTTAGTTCTCCCTTTTAATGATATTGGACATTACTTCCCAGGTTGCTTAAATCTTTTAGTGTAAATGTAGCCTTCAGCAATAACAGTGCATTAAAGAATATCGTAACCAAAAACTTGCCGGAAAACTTTGTAGACTGTTTACTCAATCCTTTGTAAAAGCTGTAATATGTTTTATGTTGGGCAGACTGGGAAGGATCTGCATGTTAGCCTTAAGCAACATAGATATAGCATAAGAACAGGACAAGAATCAAATGCTTTGTTTGATCATGTTAAGAATTATGGCCATTGTATTGAATGGAGTAACGCTAATTCATTTATTAACTCTTAACTCCTTCACCACGAGAAATAGCATTGAATACACAAAGAATTGTAAGACTGTTATTAGTGAAGGTCTATACGGACTGGAAAGCTTTGTTGCGGGTAAAATTTTTAAACACGTAATAAAATTTTATGTGATACATGAACACTGTTGAATTAAAGAAGTCATTTTGTATACAAAAGAGATTTTGCGTCCATAGGGACTTACAGAAACAGATAATCTTGTTCATTTCAGTAAGAGAATTATACAGTAACGATAAATACGCAAGTGAAATACAGCAATACAATGCTCGGTTATACAACCATGGCCGGATTTCCGAAAAGTCCAACTAAACCATGGCCTATGGTGGCTGTTAAAAGTAAGGCGACAAATTCTTATAGCTATGATGTTTGTCATGCACTTGTGTTGGGGGGGGAAAAAAAAAAACTCAAACACAAAATTGCTACCATCTTTAAATGTTAATTAATCCGTCGATATCTTTAAGAACTATATAAACAATAGGTGGAATTTGATCATGAGTGAGGCGGTTTTGAATAGTTGTCCTACGAACGACCGATTAGAGTGGGTAGATCTGTCGTTTAAAACACCTGACACCAGGAAATCTATATAAGCTAATTGGTCTTTTCCTCATCTGTTCCTGGCGCTACCTCACTAACGGGGGAAACTGTGAATAAGTATTATAAAGGAAAAGATAATTGTATCCTCTTTTCCATGAGTATTTTTTTTTTTTTCGTTACCTGAGAAGGCTTGGGCAGCTGAGGCCCTAATCAAGGCCAACATATTAACGACACACACACACACACACACACACACACATATATATATATATAAATATATATAAATATATATATATATATATATAATCACGAAAAGGTGTGTGGGACGTGGTTGTGTTCTGGGGGTACCATGGTTTCGATGCATGACAGCTAGAAAGTGAATGTCACTTACGCGGGAAATAGCGAACTTGTATGGAAAAGGTGCTCGCATACACACACCATTCCTTCACCGGGAATCCATCATATCTTTATGAGTTTCCTTCACTGCTCAGGAAGCCAGCCACGTCCACTGGTTGGGACCATAGGTCATAGAGGGTAGTGATGTGTGGAGAGTTCAGGACCATTGAGCTGTAGTGTGGTCGTTGTGTTAGCTGCATCGTGTGCGGTGAGGGGTCTTTGAATATTCTGAAAACTTTGTCTGCAGTGTTGTAGGATCGGTTGACGTCCAGAGCGTGGACGGGATAGCATGACTCGTGTTTGTCTAGGGAGTGTTGCTTGTGATGGGTGGTGGTTTAAGACTGGTATGGGAAGGTTGGTTATTCAGTGCTTGACGAGTTACTTCATTGCAACTGGTAAGGATATGTGAGTAGAATTTACTGAAGTGTGAGGCAGTGGTGAACTTTTGATATCTCTTTGGTGTTTGGTGGTTAGTTATGGAGTGGTTTGGATGGGAGGTGTCTGGTGCTGTTGCTTCCCTCTGATATCGGCTCGAATCCTGCTGTCGTGAAAATATTGTATTCTCTCCGGATGTGCGCATTAC
>JAUUDZ010445428.1:0-12905 GCA_032361705.1 Panulirus versicolor
TTCGTATCACGACTAAAACTTTAGATTAAAAGTTTGATACTGTCAATGTTGGTATTTTCCGGTCGGCATTGGTTTCCACGCCTGGCGGATTGGAAAGTTTGTGATAAGATTGACAACGAATTGAAACAAACACGGAAGCTAGGCTCCCAAGGGTAAGAAACAGACAGAAACTGAAGGAACTGTGGACGTGGAATAGCAAAACACGACAAAGAAAGCGTTTGAAAGCAATGCCACAAATGAAAGCAGTATTATCGTAAGACAAAGATGCAACAGGAACAGAGGCACTAACAACATAAGCAGCAACAGTAGCAGCAGAAGAAACAGAGGCAGAAGCAGCTGAAGCAACAGCAGCAACAGCAGCGGTAGAGACAGGAGGAGCAGCAGCAGCAGATTCATAAGAGGCAGAAACAGCAACAGCAGCGGCCTGGACTGGTGTTGTCGTCCGTCTCCCAGGACGCTCCCACACCATGAACTTCTGGACGTATTTCTGCCGGAAAATTACATCAGATATTGCCAGAGAAAGTTGTAATTGAAATCTTTGACCGGCAATCACTGCTCAAATTAACGTTTCTGTTTCAATTAGTGGCTTGTAATTAGCTTCTTAGGAAGGTCATTAAACATCTTTATCAAACGTTATCCAGCTGCCGCATGTGAAGGCCTGGTAACTAGCAGGAACATGAGGATAACAGGACAGGGAAAGACTGTGTTCAATGTACGACCTGATGCCATCCGTCTTCGTGAACTAAAACATATCAGTATGATGTCCATATCAGCCTGTCATCTCTTGGGGGAGGACAGGGTAACAGAGATAACAGGAGGCTTTTGCCCTACGTCTAGGTCATCTGTACTTGTCCCAGTGTTTAATCATCCTATTTGTAGTTTTGGGACCAAAACTGGACTAAAAATTCAAGATGTAGTCTCTCTAGAGAGTTAAGAAGTGAAAATTGTTTCCTGTGCTTTGCAATCGACATTCTTAGCTATGAAACTTAGTATCTTTCTCCTCGCTTCTAGACAATACTCAATAGATATCAGAGTGTCACTTATGACAACTCCAAGATTCTTTTCTTCACATACATTAAAAAGTAGATTCCCGAATATCTGATAGTCGTGTTTTGTATTCTTATATCCAAAGTCCATACATATACCTTTACGTTTGTCTGCTTTAACTTTCTTATGCCATATGTCCGACTACTCAGCCAATTTCCAAAATATTATTTGATTTACTTCACAGTCCTTCTCATTTATAGCTATAATTTCTAATTTTTGTATCGTCAGCAAATCTGGAAGTCCTGGATACAAGCTACAAAGATGAATTCAAGATAACCGTATCATAAAACGAATAAGGCCAAGGAATGACCTCTGTGGCACACCGCCGGTCGCAGAATACACCCACAATACCTAGATTCATGAAGTTAACCACTAGCGGTACATAATTCTGAAAAATACAGAGCTGCTCCATACGCATTGCTCCGGAGGACACAACTACACACAAAATTAAATAAAGTCTCAGTAACAAAAAGATACAGTAACACACAGGGCACAAATACGCTCAGGACACATCGGTATATAGGTTATGACTAAGTACACAGCTGCACACTATGTATATATACTCGTGAGACATGATAATTCACAGGACACTACATCATGCAAGGCGCAGATACTCATACGACACAGTTACTCACGACACGTAAGACACAGACACAAACCTCTACAAACAGGCCACAACTACTTAAAGCGCACACAGGTCACGTTTACTCAAAGAACACAGCATCACAAAGGATGTATTTTCACACAAGAAACAGCTAAACATTCAACTCTAAAGTCAAAGGCGGAGGACGGAAAACTGGAGAACACCAGTGAATAATTCACAGTTGTGCAGAACGTTAGAAGGTTCCCAGGCGGCCAGTTACCGCTACTTGCCACTGAGAAAGTTTGTGCCCTGGATCATGTTGTGTGAGTAAAGGACCGATCTCTTTATGTGGCGAGTGTTGTGCCAAGCGGTCGAGGGACGGGCTGGTGAGAGGGCCAGATTATGTAGCTCAGGAAGCTCTAAGACGGTAGGGCCAACTGCTGTTGTCGAGTGAGGGAAGTGGCAGGGCTGAGTGGTGCTGGGGAGAGTAGTAAAGCTGGTTGATGCTGGGGAGAGCAGCAGTATTAACTGGTGTTTAGGGGAGTGACATTGCTGACCGGTGCTGGGTTGAGTAGCAGTGCTGACGGGAGCTGGGGAGAGCTTAAGGGCTGACATTTTCTCGGGAAAGACGCAGTGTTGACTACTGTTATGAGGAGTATCAGTTCTGGGGAGATCAGCAGAACTGGCTGCTTCTGGGTTGTGCAATTAGTTGACAGTGTCCAGGAGATGGGGCCCTCAGAATGTAAAACTCCCTCCCCGTATTGTATAAAACAGATGCTTACACAAGGGAATACATATGAAATCAAACATCAAACCAGTGGATCGCTTCGACGTTGTTTTTAGACGGTCGAATAGATCAAAACCTCAAAAATTCGTGTTAAAAGTGGAGATACCCATATATAATTACCTCTAAAATGTATATGTTAATTAGGAGGAGGAGATAAGGTCTGTTGTGGGCTAGGGAGCGAAGTGTTAGTTCTAGCTTTAGACGTATCTGTGAAGATGCTTTTGATTAATCACTCCATATAATGATAGTCTTGTCGAAGAAGCATTTCTTGGTTGAAATACAACGTTTGCCCACGTGTTTGTATTCATTATTTCGAGTGAAATCAGGCAAATCTACTCTTAATTTGCTGCTTGGATAGTCTGATTGCCTATATTACATTCTCGTAACCTTCTCTTTTCTAACCTCAGTATGTTTAAGTCATCTTGACGGTTGTCATAGGATTTGTTTGTCAGCCACAAAACATTATGGCTGCTCTCCGCTGTCCTCCTCTGGATTCTGTCTCTCAGTTTGTTAAGTAGGATGGCCAGCACTATGCACAATATCCAAGGTGAGGATACACCAGTGATATGTAAATGTGGCAAATCAGATCCGTAGACATAATTTCGAAAGCCGCGGGGAAGGGGGCCTCCCTTCCTTATGAATTCAAGATTTTTCTTTCGCTTCTTTTAATGCTTCTGTGCAACGTTGACTTGAGTTTTGGTCATCAGAGTTTATCATCCTTCAGACTTCTTCCTCGTTTTTCTTTTGTAACTCAACAGAATGAATACAGTTTCTCGCCCTCTCGTTTTTTAACATCGACATCACTGTCTGTTTTAGAATTCATTCTCCAGAAGCGAGCCCAGCTTGTTTGTCTGTGTCAGTATGAACCAATAGAGGTTCATCAGTTTCTGTTAAAGATCTATTTCCAGCCATAATTTCTACGAATTTTGATATTTAACAAAGCATCTATCAGAGAAAACCATTCCCAAGCCAGATACCAAGGTCACACCACTTGTCGCGTGTACACATTCTCAAGGCTTAATCACTAGTCACTGATTCTATTGATTGTCAGCATTCAAACCACTTTTTTAACCAGCAAAGTACAATCTTAATAGACTTGACTTTTGCTAGTAATCTCAGAGATCCCGGACTTGATCGAGTGCTTTCTGAAGATTTATGTATGTGAAATCAGCCGCTTTACGTTCGTTACACATGTTGATTAAACCATAAAAAGTCATGAAACAGATTTGTCAGACGGGAACTTTATCGTGGAAGACCATCTTGAGAATCGTTTATCAAGTGCGGGCGATCTAGATGATTAACAAACTTATGGTTTCCCTAAGTTTATCAATTACAGACATAAGCTAATTGTGCGATCATTTTCAGGCAGGAACCTCATTAACTTCTTTGAATAACCTAATTTTGCTTTGGAGAAACCTGTAGAACAGAGTCAAATGTTCCCAGTAGAGTGTAAAAGCCACAAACAGTCGGGTAGCTGTGCGTTGGTAAATGCAGACCAAAATTATCTTAAGAGTTAGCCATGTCAGGTGCCTAACCTAACCTAACCTAACCTAACTCCATGACTGCCAGTAGACAAGGTGATCATCTCTACCACATTACCGTCATGGTGAGACTGTGTCTTCCGCTATGGGTCGACCTGATGAACATTATGATGATAAATTATCGGAACAAATGCTTTGTGACCTCATACATTATCCCTTCAGTAATTCAGCTTGCTGGATCATAACGTAGAAATGTTTATATAAAATCTTCATGATCTTTATGATGGAAATGTTTCTGTTATAACAATGTCAAGTGAGCTTAGCAGAATCCAAGACCATCTGTTCATGCTGCACATTAAATTCTCAGTCATCTTTGCGTCATTGTATCAAAAATGGGAGTGTCGGTGATCATTACACTTTCCGTAAAGGTTCCTGTGCAAAGACTTTTATCGCTCAGCTGTGCCATAACCCAACGCTTTCTGTGTCATCCATGAGAGTCAAAATCATTTTGAGCTTTACAGATGTTATTAAGCTCAAGCCAAATCACGAGTTCAATTCGCATCGTAGAATCATAGAAACCCGTTCATTATGTCATAATTATAGTTTGCTATTACCTTGTATCAAGTGTTTTTGTCATTAAAACAAATTTGGAAATAAAGAACATTATGTTAGTGTTCTTAAAGCACACTGGTAATTGCATTGGTAATCGCAGAGAGCAATCATTCATATCAATCTATCACTATAATTCCAGCTTTGATAGTTTTTCATCCGGATGGAAATGAAACGCTGGAAAAAAAAAAAGGATTCCGCAAAATGTAACAACTGTGCACACCGCCCAGCTGGAATATTAGTCGGGTGGATTATATCAGATCATCACCAGAAGCGGCCAGTCCCTTCCTGGTCCAGTTCCAGCCAGTCCTGGAATTAGGACTCACGTGGGTTTGCAGAGCTGCAGGATGATGGCTTCCAACATCCTCACTCTTCTTGGAAGAACTAGAGACGCCGTTAGCCTAAGGTTGAATGTTCCTCAAGGATCAAATCCGGTCATATGATAAACTTATATTTTCGAGAATCACTTAATCCAAACTCCAACCAACTTCAGGATACTTGGTATTTAACTAATAGAGTCGACGTTGAATTATCAGAAACAAATAATCTGGGATGCTGTCAGAGATCCGAGTGCTCTATTAAATAGATTATACTGGATCACTTGCTTGTGTTCCCGCCATCTCTGGAACAAATCCGTATGCCACAGGACGCCATATTTTTGCACGCCAAATTTTTGTACCTCTTTCAGTACAGTTCAATTTTGTTTTCAGTTTCATTCGGACAGCCGGAGACAACCGTGGCAAGTCCATTATAGTATGAATGGCAGCTGGAAACAATGACCTGGATACATTCCGGAAAAATAACAGCAACGGAGGCCATTGGGAAGAAATAAAGGAAAGAGACAAAATAAGGAAGATAACCAAGAAAAAAAGAGGCAGGAGAGAGATAATGGTTAGAAGCAGGGGCAAGTTAGGGATAGCAATCAGAGAGATAGGCAAGACATGAATGATAACCATGAAGAAGTTAACCTTCGAGTAAAAGAGGTAGAGGAAAGGTACCTATCAGAAACGGAGGCAAGGTATGGGTAATGATCAGGGAGATAGAGGCAACAAAGGAATCTCTTTTTTTTCTGCAATTTATCTTTCATATTTTACTTTTTTCTACAGTTCATCTTTCATGTTTTACTTTTTTTCTGGAGTTTATCTTTCATGTTTTACTTTTCTTCTGCAATTTATCTTTCATGTTTTACTTTTTTTCTGCAATTTATCTTTCATGATTTACTTTCATGTTTTACTTTCATTTTTTACTTTTTTCTGCAGTTTATTTATAATGTTTTTCTTTATTTTGTAGGGGGAGGGGGTTATTGATGGATGATATTGCGTGCATTTTGAAAGGAGGAAAATATATCTTTTTTTTTCTCTCGTCTTGAAGGAGAGTCATTTCGGGGAAATGCGCAGTATAGGGGGCTCTATATGTGGTTGTGGAACTGTCACCTCTACGTTTTCTTTCATTCCTTCCCTTCTGTCTTCTCCATCACTTTTGCTTCCCTCCATAGGCACATCCCCTGAGAAATTGTCTCCTTTATCTCTCCTTGTTATTACAGTTCTGTCTTTCCCTGTCTTCCTTCCATCATCCCCAATGGATTTCATTCTGAATGTCCAGCTCGCCTCTCCCCCTCATCCTTCACGACGTCTCCCTCTCTATTGCCTCCAAGCTCCTGTCTCCCTCTTCCCACCATCTCTCCATCTCAGCTCCTCCATCTTAACGAGGATGACGAGGGTGACCGATGCGGCTGCCCTGTGTCCCCCTCCCTCCCTCCCTCGCTTTCCAGGAATCTTCCGACAGTTCCAGCCAAAAGATTTTCTTCCCCATTCAAGTCTCTCCTCCACACGCATGATTCGCCGTCAGTGTGTTGCGCCAGGTCATAAGTTGGTTTTTGTGTTCGAATGTCTTTGGATTCTCACAGCTTCATTAGGGTAAGTGGAGCATTTTAGCCCCTGACGTTAGTTATGACCATACTCTTTGACGTTAGACTGTACTTTATACAAAGATAAGAAGTAAAGAAGCCATAAAAGTATGATGAATTTGTGTGACATTCTATTTGCTCTGTACAAACAAGTGAAACGCCCGCTCGTAGGCCTGGATACATAAATCGTTGAATCTATTCCGGTGAACTGGTTGATTGCGAAGACGTGAACATCGCACACAAATTTTTCCATACATTATTCCAATCCGTGCGACAAACTCGTTTGAATAGTGATGATCATAGAAAACAGCATAAAGGACCTCCTTAATCCTGTTTGTTCATATTTTGTCTCATATGGATTCCAAACTCACTCTTGTAAAAGACGCAAGAGTTTGGATGCGACATCTTGGGATATTTGATAAACCGTATACGGATATTATAACTCAGCAGTGATGATGTGTACATCTGGACCTCCAACGCATGTAGTTCTTACATTTTCAAAGGAAAAAATCTTCACATACATTTGGAAATCAACGTATATATGTTCCTTGACGGAAGAGAATGTCAAATAGTGAAATTGCTGATGAAAAAAGGTCTTTCCCCCGTTCGTGCTCTCATCTTTATATCAGTCTCAGAACCTAAATGGTGTCATCATCGAGTATAGGGTAACTTGGTGGCAAATTGTGTTTTTTGTTTTGACTGAGATGATCTTTGTTGGATTTAGTCTGGCGTTGAACTTTTAATTCCGGGATCGATATCACATTTTTCTCTTTTTATTTATCACATTTTCCTCCTTCAATAAATTTTTTCTCGTCGGCCCTTTATGAAGGTTTGGTACTGTCACTGGTGCTGCAGTCTCACTCATGAACCCTCCGTACGTCCTTGCCTCTGTAACCTGTGACCATCAGCCAATATCGCACATAGTTGCTCTGTAGCGGACTGAACCCTGTTGAAGATTAATGATGTTGACCTGTTCGTGAGGGGCATAGTGAAGCAAAACCAAACTGTCCAAGATCCTCACTTGCTGGTTTTGTATTGTTGTCATTGTCACTCTTACAGTATTTACTTACACCACCACTACTACTGCTACTACTACTTCTACTACTACTACTTTTATTACTACACTACTCCTACCACTACCATTACTACTACTACTACTACTACTACTGCTACTATTATGAGTCCCGTCATTGCTGATACTGCTACAGATTTTCTGAATGATCTCACCTTCTTGAATATGTAATATCATATACCATGTACTTTTACACAAGTATCAAAGTACATTTCACTAACAAACCCAAGAAAATCTGGGGAATAACAGGTAGCAGACGGGAGGAATGTAGAGAACTAACCAGTGATTGCATTCAGGGGAAATTCCGTCATCCCCTTCAACTATGCCTGAGAGCTTTCCTATAATGTGGAGCGTCACTGCACTGCAGGCGTATCAAAACATGACGAGACCAGAAGAAAACGTCGTCAAAATCCTCCGTCCCCTCCTTCAAAATGTAGCTCACGGCAAGTGAATCGATATCCTCTCTCTCTCTCTCTCTCTCTCTCCTTTATCTTTACACGACCTTCGGTGCATGTAACTCTCGGAGGGGCCTTGATCCTCCTCCGCCTCTCCTGGGGTTATGACACCGTCGGGTCCTGGCTGGGTGGCTTGGGCCGTAAATCCCAGGTGTAGAGGTGATCATGTAGGCAGGTGTGTGCGCCACCTGGCTACGTGTCTTGTCCCGTAAATCCCCTGGTGTAGGAGGGATGTTGCTATGGGGCCGCTGCCTGCAGGTCACACGCCCTCCCGCTATAAACCTTTCTTGGGGGGAAACATTTATCTTGTGGACGAGCGACACGTTTCTCTGTAAAAGTTTTCCTGGAGAGGAACACGCAAAAGCTCTATGGTAGATTGCCGTCAGCCTATTAGCAACGCCGGTATATGGATGTTGATGAACGTCTCACACGTCTCGTATTATACTTTGGGTGTCTCAGTCTGTTGCTAGTATGAGCAACAGAAGGAAAATGTTTTCAGAGTTAAATGGATATTCTCATGATTGAGAAATCCCCATGATAATGCTCTGTTGAGAGAAGTGAACAGCATTGACTAGCAATGGTTTAGTTGCATTCAAATGACCTGAGTGAGCGAGGCAGTGGCGGCAGTGTCGTGAATAAGGTGGGTAAATGGTGGGTCGTGGCGAGTGAGGTGTGTGGTGACTGAAATTAACAAGGTGGATAGATGTGAGTTAGCGGAGGTGGTGTGGCGAGAAGGTAGAAGCGTATTAAAGGAATATGGCGGAGTGCTGCTAGTGGTGGTGGTGATGGTTGTGGTGATGGTGGTTGTTGTTATGGTGGTGGTGGTGGTGGCTGACGATTGAGGCTTATAGTTGCAGGGATGGTGGCTGGCGAGTGAGGCTGATGGCTATGGTGGAGGTGGCTGAGGACTGGAACTGATAGTTGTGGTGGAAGTGGCTGAGGACTGAGGTCGATAGTAGTTGTGGTCATAGTGGCTGATGACTGAGACTGATAGTTGTGATGGTTGATGGTGACTGACTACAGGAGGATGATAGTTGTGGTGGAGGTGGCCGTAGACTGAGGCTGATAAATGTCGTTGTTGTGTTCGTCCTGTATGTGATGACAGATGTTTTTGCTTCCTGTGCTCTATCTAATGGTTACCACTAAGGGTGAAGCTTGTAGGTTTAGTAGGGTATATGGTACTGGAGATGGTGGTAGTTGTTGTTTGTAGTAATTACGTTTGTGGCAATTGTGGTAGTGTTGATACTTTTAAAAAAAATTCTTGATGCTCTGTGGTCCAGTTAGCTGTAGCATATCACCAAAACAGCCGCCCTTCTCCATGGTGTCGGCAACTGCTCCACCAAGCTTCCTGAGTATTTAGGTGCCCCGTAGGGTAATCGTGGCGACATCTGGAGACTGTATGGAGAGGCTAGGAAGCAGCTATCTACGACTAGTCCACTGTGATTTTCCCCTGATGTGATGGATACAGACTCTTCTGTGATCATTTGTCTTCGTGTATGGTATAGTACTTTTCTTTTATGGGGATTGTTGACATACGATATGATTCACCTATAAGGGCAGTTGAAATCGTCACCCTAAACACGTTTGAAAATTGATCAGACGAACACCTTATTTGAAGTCCACGACTGACATTATTTGCGTCTCTGTAGTTTAGATAAAGCAACAGGGCATTTCATTTTAAGTCATCTCTTTACATTAATTCTCTCTTCACGCTGAGCCATACGTGTTTCTCATCTCCTTCGCTAACATGTTTAGTCTGGAAATGGTCAAGAAGTCTGTTAACGTTTGCGTTCCATTGTATTCTTTTCTCATGAATTATGTTTATAATTACCTGATTATAACGAACGGACTAAGAGTCTCTCTGTAACAGTGCTGGACGGCCGTCACACCAAAGCAAGCTTTCCTAATGGTTAGTCTGACCCTGTATAGTGTCGTTAATACCCTCACAGCTTTATAACAAATAGGGAGACGGATTTTTCTCAGAATTGGTTGGCGCATGATATTCGCTCTTGTAAAAGTGAGGAATAAAATGTTAAGGACGTCAGCAAAATTTAGAAACGTGATATAAAGATTCATTAGTATTGCACTGGATCTAACTCAGGCAATATCTTTAGCCAGGTACTTACGTTTTCTACTATTTCCCACGAAACACAGTGTGGTTCTTGTAATTCCCGTGCTGAGCAATATGATTAAACCCAGTTTTATAATAACTGATTTCACATCGATCTCGAAGTAAGTACATTCTCTCCATACTGTCGGAGCTTTGCGCTACAGTATGATCGAGTGAAGGAGCGACCCAGGTGTGGTCAGAGGTCTGGATACTGAAGCGAGTGACACACTGTTGCTCATGAGTTGAGTGAGGACAAGAGAAGCCACTTCTACTCGGAAAGATACGGATGCTCTGTCGGCGTTGGGAAAGAACGTCTTCACAAAGATCAAAAGACTCTCCACTTGGTTGTGCATTGGTTGTATAACATATAACCCAAGATTCAGCCAACTGAACTCTGGATTGAGTGGTGCGATTTTCATCATTTTTTTTTTTTTTACTGCCGTGATGATCACAGTCATGGAGTTGACAAGACGATGGCGTGTGAAGAACATAACCAACCTTTGTAGCAGGCGGGTTTCACACTGACTCAAGTACATATTAAGAACAGATAGATACGGACGCATTAGATAAGGTTGTATATGGCGACATACGAGTGTTGGCGCATCAGATGACTAGGTCGAGATCAGATGTTTTTCTTTTTACTAACAATGTTAGTTTGCATAATATTTCCCGTTAAAGGTCGAACTGATGTAAGCCAATATTGCAAAAGTCAATAAATGACTAATAATGATTATTTTTAGTATGATTAGTGAATATCCGTGTGAAAACACGACCCTGGGAAATGTTGGTACTTATGGAAATGAGTTCTGGAATTATTCTTTTGATATAGACCTTCCATAATGCTTTATATGAGCAAGTTATCACTTCTTCCACCACCGCTAATTTAAATCAACAATTGTAACAACAGAAAATGAGAATAGAATGATATCTAATACATGCAACCATCTACTGACCTCGCAATGGTTGGCTTTGTTTTCTAACTCTTGTTGTACGGGCTGGTTGAGTCGTTGCATATAACTCGGTTGAATGGAACTTATTCTTCTAATATTCAACAGGAACTTATGGATCAAAATATACCTGTAATACTGAAACGTTTTCTCTCTGTCAATGTGTAGCTCGTGCCATTGCCTAACTAAATTGCCATGATACACCTGAAAGACATGACCTAAACTGTCTGACAGACTGGTGAGACTGAGTTCCTTAAACTGCTGGGACTAACGGCCGACTCTGGCGTTGCACGAGCTGCCGTTCTGAAGATATTTATGGGGATAGTTTTGCTTTTTATAGTAACTCCTTGACGGCGCAGCAGAAGATCGATAGGCTCCGGTGCAGACCCCGAAAGCTTCGTTGCGGACAGGATCTAACATTCTGAGAATTCTAGGTGATGCGGATGGGTACGCCTCACACCCTTATATAACCAGCGCGCTCTCGCTCTCTCTTTTTAGCCCCAGCAGCGTTGCATGTCCTGCCTTCCACGAAGTTGAGGAAGTAAGTGAAGAGTATCGAGCGCTTTGATCTTGTCAACGAGCTGCAGTGGGTCCATTATCCTCCAAAAGATGGGAGATTGTCTTGAAGTACCAAACATGTTGTTAGAGAGCTGTATAGCCACCCTTTTACGTGAAGAGAGACTGAAATTGTGGAAAGTGGTCCACTGAGACACCTGATCAGTTACAGTCTGCAGACGTTTTTCTACCCAGACCAAACGTCCTGCAAAGCAGTACAGTTTAATGTCATCCATATTCATAGCACTCGAGACGTCCTTTTTGGTACACGAGCCTTCCTCTTATTGTTAGACATGACACCGTCACTGATGACAGGTGCAGAGAGGATCACACTCTGAGGACGCTCTCCCATGGGACCCCTTATAGTTGGCTTCACTTACCGTGGGAAGCTGGGATCCTACCCAAACCCTGAGCGTCCTGCGTGCCGAGACATCCCGGGGGACGGTGGGTATTACCCGCCCAGCCAACCGATAGGATGCGGCTTCTCTATGATGCCGTGCCTTCACTCTATCTCAAGAACTTTCTCTGAATCAGTGAAAACTGCCGCTGATTCCGCTGAACGTTCATGATGGCTTGCTATTAGTTCGATAAAGGTGTCTGATGTAGGTCTTAAGTTTGGATTAGATGTTGGAGTGGAGCCAACACGTCTGTCTATAGCCGATAACTCGTTTCTTTGTGTACAAAACGCAGTTGGTAAGGGAGGGTAGTCTGTAGTTTTGTGGCAGCCCAGCGTCCTAACGAGGTTTGGGAAAGGTGGAGGGTGTTCCTTGAGGGATCTGTAGATTCTCTTCTCTCAAGAGAAAGGTGGTTATCGTTCCTCTGCTCTTAAGGTGAAACATCTGGAAGAGCAGAAAGTCAGGCAGAGATTCTTAGAAGACATTTCGGAGCACTGAGCACTGAGAGTGGCGTAGGCGTTTATCGCTGAGATTCGCGCCATGTCGTCTCCAGTTAAGGTGACGAGAGAGTGGAAGAACCAGATCATCGTTGTACACTCTGACACTCGCAATGCGAAGCAAGCTGCTGTCATGTTGAACTCGTTACTCCTAGTAATGAGTTAAATCTAGGACTGGCTAACATTGATACTCCCTGGACGCAAGGCAGTGTCTCAGCACAGGGTTCCTGCTCAACACTGGTATACATGGTAAGGGAGAAAGTATCATTCCTGACTAGGCAACACCAGCTGGCTCCAAATATTAACTCTCCTCCCCAAGAAATAATCTGGACAACAATTTTCAACCAAAGTTGTAGATAGCGTGAGAGAGGCAAGCCAAGAATGCTGCAGACGCCAGCTGAATGACAATGGAAAATTCTCTTTATTATATTTCTGTAAACCTTGGGGTGGGATGTAGGTCG
>JAUUDZ010445439.1:0-11938 GCA_032361705.1 Panulirus versicolor
TCTCTCTCTCTCTCTCTCTCTCTCTCTCTCTCTCTCTCTCTCTCTCTCTCTCTCTCTCTCTCTCTCTCATATCAAATGGAATACCAAATTTGCCTGAGGTAATGTTTTCGAGTTGTAGGATTTCCATAACATGTTTTCTTTAATATTTTTCTGTCATCATTATTCTGTCATAGAGGACAGGTAAGTGGTCATGCATTTTTATGCCTTGCAACAACGTGCAGGTTGCAGTGTTGCTAATACAGTTGTTGTTGTGTTGCTTGCAGGCATCTCCACGGACCTGGTGCCCACGCTCCTTAACATGTACGATGCGCTCTACGCCCGGCTGAATGATGGTGGCGACGCGCAGACCCCAAGGACCTGCGACGGGGAGGGCGAGGGAGTGGTGAGAGGGGAGAGTGCTGGTGAGAAGAGTGGCAGCTCCCTTGGACTCGATAATGGCAATTTAGATGTAAGGAGAGACGGTCAAGAGAACCTTGTGTCAACCAAAGAAAATGCAAATACTGGTGCTATAGAAAGTGGGTTAAAAAGTGTCAAAGAAAATGGGTATAAAGGTGTCAAAGAAAATGGGTATAAAAGTGTCAAAGAAAATGGGTTATATACAGGGAACACTAGCTCAGGTAACGAGCGGCTCTTCATTGAGGAGAACGATGTAGACAATAAGAACCAAGTGAACAATAACAGTTCTCAAGACAGTGACAGTTCTAAGTGTGATAAGTGTGGCGTATCGAGGAACAGGAGAGACTTGTGTAGGTGTAGTGCCAAGGTGAGTCTGGCTGAGTCCATAACCTCCATGTTCGAGGACATAGAGAGAGGCCTGGACTCGTCCTCGCAGCTTTACGACAACCTAGACAAGAGACTAAAGAAGGAACACATCTACGCCGAGCCTCAGTTTGTTAAGTTCAAAGATGGCGGCCAGTCCGGCAGCACACCGTCTGACAGTACCTCAGGTGCTCCACACACCGCTCCGCCTAACGTAGGGTTCGACCCCCGCAAGTTCAAGGATGTGTACCGTCCGCTCTCGTCGATATCCTCCTCGTCCTCGTCATCCTCGTCTTCCAACTCCCTTCCTCGAGGCCCAGCGGGAGCGACAACCTCGTACTTGGCCTCGGCCGAGAGCCTCGAGGACAACGACGCCGACCACTCGGACACCGAGGAGACCACCCGACGGAGGGACCGAACCATCAAGACCAGGCGGGAGAAGGCGCAGCGCACAGGTGAGCAACTCCCACACCGTCCTCCACCTTTAACCCTCTCCCACCCACACATCCTCTATCCTCCAGCCTTCCACAGCTTACTTCCCGTGTCCTACATCTGACATGTTGCCCTGAAAACCCTCACATAGGATTGCCCGTAAAAGGAGGAGAATGTTTAGTTCTTGTTACCGTGTTAAGTCCTCTGTTGGGAGCCAGACATAGTGCCAGAGATGATGATGGTCAGGTTAGTTGGTCTGGGATGGCAAGGTAAGGTCAGGCCTGGGTAGGGGGACGGGTATAGTGATGATGACAGAGTGGACGGAGGTAAGGTCTGAAACATTCCCCACAGTACAGTGAGGGTACCTCGTGCTGGGTCAGGATGTACGAAACGAGGAACTTGAATGTGAGAGTCGGTGAGAAGTTTAGACCAGGGTGGAACCTCTCCTCGTACAGCCAAGCTGAGGGACTCTGTTTTTTTGACTTTCTCTCACCACGAAACCAGGGAACATCCAAGACTCTAGTATACAGACATCTGGGGAACTCACATTGGTTCTTGCATAAGTAAAAAGTTCAGAAAGTGTCATATACAGACTACTGTACAAGGAATCACCACCTTATAAACAGACGTCTTGCACACTGAAAGCGGAGCAAATGATTCTGTAGATGATTATATTGTGAGTGAATAGCAGACATGCAGGTGGGTAGGTGAGGGTAGGGTTAGTGTAGTCTGAGGAAGCCATGCCGGAGCTGGACCTGCCATCTTGTTGCTCAGCGGTTCAGGTAACACCATAGGCCTCCCTGGACACCACTTATATGTTTTCAGAAAGTCTGTTTGTATATCTGTCTGATGAAAACCTGGTGTGGATGTACCCCCTAGATGTCCTCCAGGTTAACTGACGCTGAACTCGAGACCAGACGGGAGAGATGTATATGATGGACTGATCTATGACCTGACACAAGGGTTTCATACCGTTGTGTTCAAGGGCTACATTTTCTCTCTGAAAATTCTTCGTCACGATTGCTCTTGGCTGTACAGGTTTAGGAAACTGGTCAGAATATTTCCAGTGAAATGGAAAGTTGGAGTAACCCCAGGAAGAGAGTGTACTGTAAACATCCGGGGAGAAATTTGTAAAGGTTTTGAAAAAGTCTTTTTCACGAAGTGTAGCCGACCAGTCAGGATGTAGTGGTTACGTAGGCCTACTGGTCGAGGCCTCCTACTGCCTGAGTGACAAAGGATCAGCTGGACATCTTGGTCCTAGACCGAATTGTTGTGGGCAGAAGACCTCCCAGACCATCACACAGAAGACCATCAGAATCTGATAGACCAAAGTTTCAGTTTACTTTAAGGGAGAAAAAAAAAATTGAATCCTTCGTGAAACGCTTTTATGCTAATGACCGACAGATAATTGGTGTTGGGGAGGAGGAGGAGGAGGACCTGGTGGTGAGGGAGAGGAGGGGGGAGGGGAGGAGTTCGTGAATGGAAGCGATCATGGTGGGGCGAGGCAGCCTCCAGCCGAGGGCCCACGTGTGTGGCGGGCGGCCGCTACCCTCCGAGGCTTGCAGGGGAAGTGCAATTTGATCGGCACGGGGGGTGGGTTGGCTCGGGGCACCAGGCAGGAGGCTGGCAAGATGTGAGAGAGAGAGAGAGAGAGAGAGAGAGAGAGAGAGAGAGAGAGAGAGAGAGAGAGAGATTATTAAAGTCATTCCTCCACGTTCATGATATCTGGGGTTGGGGTACCTTTAAGCCGAGCGCCTCTCTCTTCCTGGTCCGGGTAATTGCACAGCTGATGTCTTCCCTATTAACCAAGCGGTCGTAGGCTTGCAGGCGGCGCGTCAGGAGGAACCAGCAGCCGCCAGAGTCGCTGCCACACTGTTAACATTTACTTAATTTGCATATTGGCGTCAGGCTGGGAGGGGCGTCGGTTGGTGCGGCAGCTGAGTAAGTATGGAGAGTCCACACACACACACACCACTCTCCTTACACGTACCCTCCTCCTCCTCCTCCTCCTGCTGTGTTGTTACTTTACTTCTGCTGTGTTGTTAGTTTACTGCTGCTGTGTTGTTACTTTACTGCTGCTGTGTTGTTACTTTACTGCTGCTGTTCCTGCCACCACACCTTACTCTGAACTAGGACTGTCCTCACTTATCTTAAGACGAGCATAAACCCTCTTGGTCACCATGCATAAACACCTCCTTCCCGGAAAGTCCTCCCAAGGGCGTCAATATGGATAGACGAGCCATGTTTGACAGTGTACCACCACCAGATCACGCCCTGCACTGGGTACTTGTGGGGAGTAACGAGGTGTTTAGCTTGGGTTAGCCTGTCATGAATCCCTCTTTATTGACCTCTCATTGTGGTGTCGTGGTAACCTAACGTAGTGACGTCAAAATTGTTAGTGATCACCTTGTGTGGTTATTGCTGATGGCGTGGTTGGTACTTGTAACGTGATGCCCATTTTACTAAAGGTCATGTTTGATGCCACGTACTAACAACAGACGATGGGTCAAATTGGCGGTACGACGGAACGACCACACGTTCATGGTGAGCTGGTCCTCATTTTGCAGGCCTTCCAGTATTCCATAAAGCTTCCAGCATCAGGTGGACGACCTCCGGGTGTTTTCCTGACCTGCCAGTCAGAGGATAACATCATTCCAGATGCAAGGCATCATTCCGGGGGGGCTGCCATGTCTTGGAAGTGCCCGTCCATAACCCCATGTGCACTTCCGTATACTCCTGAGAGTTCCATGTATCTACACACACACACACACACACACACACACACTTTACTATCTTACAGGGGGGCAGTATGATGGCTTGGTCTTTGACCTGACCTTTAAGGGTGTTAACCTAACCCCAAGCGAGGAGTGACGTGGGGAGGTGGTGTGCATCAGGCTGTTACAGTATAGTAAGTTTGTCACGCTGGTCAAGTGAGGTGCTGGTTTTGTTACAAGTATATTAGTAACGAAGTGGAGGGTGATTGTGTGATGATAACAATAGTAGGGATAATAATATTGATATATTGTTTATTTTTATGTTTTATAGCAAGAGATTGTGATAATTTTAATGAAAATGAATTTTTAATCTGATAATTGCTTGATGAAGGTTCTGGGTGGTGTGGTCACGTACAATGGTCATGTGTCTTTAGAGGGGAAGTGGGTGGGGGAGGGGGGGGGGACCGGAAGCTGGGGCACAGCTAAGCTGTGGTTAATTACCGGCTGTGGCGGAGGGGAGTGGATGCGGCCAGCTTGTGTAGCCAGGGCAAGATGAGGCGTCCCTCACCACCACCAGCTGAGTTGTGCAGTCACCCAGAGACCACCTGGGCCGGCCCGGGCCACCACACACACACACACACACACACACACACTAGAGGGGTTAATGGTTACATGATGAGGGAGGGTGTGTAGAGTGGGCTGGGCACATAGCACATCCAGCCATGCAGGGGACGCACGTACACGTCATGTGCACGTAGGGTGAGTTTACAGAAGGCATGTGCACAGGGAGCGAGCGTATAGGTGTGTGTGTGTGTGTGTGTGTGGCGGTCGTAGAGGCTACATAAGTGGGTGTTTATTGGTTTTGTGGTCGGGGCAGGAGGCACGTGGTGGCCTGCTGCCCAGAAACACGTCACAACACGTCATGGTTTATGTCAGGGGGGCGGGGGTACCAAGCTGATAACCCTAGGTTGGTAACACTCCCGCAAGGCACGGCTGGCAACACTGTGTTGATAGTTGATGGTAAACCTGCATGAAGTGTGGTGGGTAGTATTGTTTAATGGTCGGGTCAGAGGTCAGGTCATCATTCCCAAAGATCATTATGTCGTGCTAGAGGGTCGTCTCATCGTCGACAAGGGTCATGGTAACGTGTTCAGTACTCGTACCGTCGTGCTCAAGGGTCAGGTGTATAGCCGTATATGGGCGTGACCTGTGGGACCTGGCAGGTCACCCATGTGATATGTATGACCTTAACCACCAGTGTTGTCATTAGAAGTGGGCAAGACGCAAGCTGGATGGGTCATTGTTAACCTTAATGGTCGTACTGCTGGTTGGGTCGTCATTCTCATCTGTTTTCAATTCTATTTTCTTCACTATGAACAACGTGTCATATTTTCTAGTACGATCAGATCTGTGCCTACGTATTTAACGTCGTATTTTATCACTGTGTTGATGCAATCCAGAAGTCATGTGTTGACGCTAGAGAGAGAGAGAGAGAGAGAGAGAGAGAGAGAGAGAGAGAGAGAGAGAGAAGGTCAACTGGTGTCTGGTGGAAATGTCGTCCAGGCGGGTCTCTCGTGTGTGGTGCAAGATAATGGTACACGCTGATTGCATTAGCTTGTCGTACGGTTCTGCACCCATTGTATCCTTTAGGAAAATGAGCATTCTCGCCCTCTTGTTATCATTTTTTTATGTTCCTCGTTTTCTGTCACTTGTGTAATTATGTATAATCTTGTATTTCAAATACTCGTGGCTTCTATCATGTTTGTATGTGTGTCAAGAGTAATGTATGTTCGTCCTAAATACTTTAGTTGTCTGATGTTGGGTTGGATGCAACTCTGGGTAGGAAGAGGGTAGTGTCGTCTTGACTGTGGGGGTAACACAAGACTGGGGATGTAGGGGGTAGGTAACATGGCCACCCCAGCGGAAGTCGCCCCGTGCACAGTACACAGGAGGTGGACAACCCTCATTTAAATAGTTTTTTTCCTCCTGAAGTGTACACACGTTTCCTGCCTAGGGAGGAGGGCACTGTGTTATTGTGGGGTGGGGAGGATAGTGAGGAGTGGGGAGGATGGTGAAGGGTGGGGAGAATGGTGAGGGGGTCAGGAGGCTAGTGGGCAGGGTAGTGAGGGGTCACGAGGATAATGAGGAATATATAAGACGAAATATTCCCATAATGGCATGGTGGGTGTGAGTGGACACTGTAATGAAGATAATGTTTGACGGGGACGACTTAAGGTAATGATACGGGTCGGTCAGCCAGGTGTGGGGAGAGGAGCGTCAGGATTGACATGCATGGTAAGGGTCGAGGCAGGATGGGAGGGGCTAGTTAGCAAATTACCCATTATTATAGATTTATCATGAAAAATATATTAATTATCGGTAATTTAAGTCTTAATTATGGAGTAGGTGTATCGGTCGCGAGGCGTACACCCGACCCTCACTCCAGTACAGGCTCTCCAGGTGTTTGTTGGAGTCCATCCCTGTTTGTTTAACAGTCCAGCTTCTTGTCTCTGAGTCCATCTGTCAGTCCATTCTTGTGTTTGTGAGTCCATTCTTGTGTTTGTCAGTCCATGTTGGTGTGTGTGCCTGAGACTCGTGTTGTCTGCTAATGTTACATTATGACCACCGTGTGTGTGATAACTTTTGTTAATGTGACTCTCTCACTGTCCAGGGGTATGTGTCATGTGTTGCTTCACGTTCACATTCTTTGTTCATACATAATTGTTCTTTGTTCATCATGTTCATGATACAGATGCGTGTTGCAGCCGTTAACAATGACTGGAGAGCAATGGAACTCTGTCAAACCAGTCATGTGGTGTATTTTTTTTTTATGATGTGCATACTGTATGATGTGCATACTGTATGATGTGCATACTGTATGAGGATGGATAGTGTGTATTGGGATGATTGTTGGGGAGGGAAGTAGGGGAGTCTACTGTAGGGGTGGATGTGTATGGGTGGTGTGGTGGTCACTGGAAGGGGAGGGGGTAACAAGGGGAGTGAAGACCTGCTCCCCTGTGGCGTCCAGATGGGGAGACGTGTGCCCCTCTAACACAATCATGGGTTCACACAATGATCTCTCTCTCTCTCTCTCTCTCTCTCTCTCTCTCTCTCTCTCTCACTCTCTCTCTCTCTCTCTCTCTCTCTCTCTGCCGTGTACGGCTGTGGTGTGATGGTACCAGATGTTGCAATGATAGAATGAACGTGATGTTTGATGAGAATTAATGATAGTGAAGATAATGAGGACGTTGTGAGTGATGATGGTGAGAGTGTCTTGGTGTCTGAAGGTGCCACACATTCTCATCATCATTGTCATCATAATCATCATCACTGTCATCGTGGTCGATATTTACCAGACATTCCACTATCATCACCGCAGCTCCCGCCACCATCGTCACTATCATCACCATCATCATCACTACCATCACCATCATCGTCACTACCATCACCCCTTCCCCCTCCCATTATCGTTATGTCTCCCTCCACTGGAGACAATGGGGGTGGGGGTGGGTGGTGTACAGATGATGGGTCACCAGACGAACGACGATAGTGACCGTGATGAATGATAGTGTACCCGGAGATGGTGATAATGATAATGATGGGTTGACCTCCATGGTCACTGTAGACTAGTGTGGCCGCCACCCGTGTAACCAACCAGTTATTTGTTTATTATTTATTTCCCTGAGTAATGGTCGTTTATTTTATACAGAGATTTTCGTCATTTGATTTTCCTGCAAACCTCACTTGTTTTTCCTGTCTGCTCGGGTCAGACTCACTCAGAATTACCTCTTTCATAAATACCAGCAGAGGTGGTCTGGGCTGCGTGGTCTGGTGTGCCACTGCTGGGAAGGGGGACCATTGGTGCGTGGCTGACCTCGAGGGTTCAAGAGGAGCCCCGGCAAGCACGGAAGATGAGAGGTGTGGGGCTTGACCTGGACCAGAGTGTGTGGGGCTTGACCTGGACCAGAGTGTGTGGGGCTTGACCTGGTCCAGAGTGTGTGGGGCTTGACCTGGTCCAGAGTGTGTGGGGGTTGACTCAGACCAGAGCGTGTAGGTTGTATGGTCCTGGGCGGCACTGTGGTCCCTGGGACCAGCCTCCCTCACAACCTTCGGTATTGAGGTGTTAATAAATGAAAAAGATTTGATTTATGGATGGGATGGAAGTGGTGTACGATCCTTTATGAAGGAACATATCAAGGTTTTACGAGGGTAAGAATTTGGTTTGATAAAGAATCAGATTTTATTATCATCATTTGTTGTAGTTTGTCACACTATGTTTGTGCAGAACTTATCTATGTTTTCTCATTACATTAAGGAGATTACGTCACTATATAATTGCTGGAATTTCATTTAAATATGAGTTGGTGTTTGTACCCAGTACGTCGAGGAAATGAATGTGTGTGTGTGTATGTGTGTGTGTGTGTGTGTGTGTGTGTGTTTGATGCACACAGCAGTGGCCCACATCACTACACCGTCTGTCGTAATTCCTGGGGCGCCAGGCTGGGGGAGCCACCAGACAGGTTTTATGTATGGCGAGCCGTGCGCAGCGCGCGCGCGCCGTGCCCGTGATCTGGGCTCAGCGTTGGCTAATCTGTTCGGTTGGACGAATTACACTTCGTTGTGCTTGCTTGCACTGTTGGCCAATCCTGTACGCCTCAGCCTCGGTGTGCAAGCGTCAAGCTTGGGCTTATGGCCTCCACTGGAACGACTGTGGCAGAGGTGGGTGGGGGAGGAGCCTCCTGCTTCACCGTCCTGACCCCTGGATATATACGTACAGTTAGGGAGAATATTGGATACCATTAGTGTTGTCCAGCTGATAACTTCGCCTTGAACCACCGGCTCTTCTGGTGTCTGGCTTTCCCACAGATCTCGAGTGACAGTCGTATCCCCTGTGCCTTACTGACCTCATGGAACGAGAGGTTGTGCAGTCATGAGCGTCATGTTGTGAGCGGCAGTTGACCAGAGGGAGGCCCGAGACAGCGTTTGCCCGCGCGCAGCGGACGAACCCCGGCCGAATTAAATCTTTGGAGTGACCAAGACGATGGCGCCCACTCCAATGACGGGTGGGGGCGGCCTGGCGACGACTGGCTACCCATCTAGCTCCTCCGTCATGTAACTGGTTGCATAATTCAATGACTGGAGCCCCTGGACGCTTTGTCATCTGTGTACCGTCACCTCAGGGTGGGTACCAGTGCATAATATGTTCGACGCTGTTTGCGGTAATTATAATCATTGCTCGGGTGACCTCTCCTGGCCTCAGGAATGGTCCATCCCCAGAGTACATGTAAGATGAAGCACCAGTCTGATGTACACAAGATAAGTTACTGAGCATGACGGTACTGTCCTTGGGGATAGTGACCTGGCCTTTGACCTGACTCTTTAAGACTGCTGGGACATTGGTCGGGGTGCGACTTGTTGCTCTTCCACATTGTAATGAGAAATGTGGTTGTGGGTTGTGCACGTGTTGTGAAGGTCACTGCAGCAGCAGCAGCTTCGACCGGGGCCCCAAGTCTTGCCCACAGTGAAAGTCAGGTCGACCTGACACTCCTACTGGAGCGAACTTTTGACCCTGGGTCACCTTCTGCAGCCACACTCACCTCATCGCTTTCTATGGCTCCACGTTACCAACACGTGAACACTGTCAGGGGGATGCCTGCTGGTTCCGGCCACCTTACGGCACTAGCGTGAACCCGGGTCATGTCTGGCGTCGTGGAGGGGCGGGTGTGTGGGTGCGATATAGAGGAGGCCACAGAGGAGGACCATCGCCGACACCTTTGATGGCGCTAATGGCGAGGTGTGGAAGTAGTGGTACCCGGGGCTGTGGTGAGCCAGGCGCTGGTCCTTTGATGGTGAGGGCCGGTAATTAGACCTCCTTTAGATGCTGTCAGGTGAGACGCCTCCACGCGAACGGTCGCCGCTGCCCCTGAAGGCTCCATCACTGTCACAAAGCCTTTGAGCCACTACCTCCGCCATGACAGGTTTTACCAGCAGGTATTCAAGTTTTTCCCCCCAAGGTTTGAAAAAATTTCCGTATAAGTTTTAAGCTAGTTTTATTCTCAGTTATCTTTGGTTTAGCTCGGTATTTTGTATAACCACACGTTATAGAGTATAATGGTATTTACACTCACTGAGAGGCCCCGTCTGGCGATCGCCCCTGGGCCGGGGAGCAAGCCTGACCATACAGTTATAAGGCGCTGCTGCACTTCACATATCGCCGGCCGACAGATGTTTATTATCGCAGTGTTCTCAGCTGACCTTCCTGCCATTAACTTGCATGAAATTTAGATGGATGCGAGGTATCCTCCCCGGTTATACTGCACGGTGGTCGCAGGTCAGCCTGTGTGAGGCGAGGTGCTACGGTGCCTGCCAAGTGATGGGAGTGGTTAGGAGGTGATGGAGGTGGTCAGGAGGTGACGGAAGTGCTCATGACGTGAGGGAAGTAGCGAGAACGTGATGAAAGTTGTTAGACGTCATAGGTGTGTGTGTGTGTGTGTGTGTGTGTGTGTGTGTGACTGGCGGAAGGATAAGGGGATGATCGTGCTGTTATATTAAGGGCCATGAGGCCTGAGCTGTTGGCCAGCCTCCTGCAGGGATCTGATTACCTACCGCCCGGACCTCTCCTGCCTCCTCAAAGATGCCGAGAGAGAGAGAGAGAGAGAGAGAGAGAGAGAGAGAGAGAGGGGGGGGGGAGAGAGAGAATATAGCTTCATACCTATAGCGTTGCTGCAGGAACTTGGAATGTAGCAGAGAAATTTTGTACTGGTGTTTTGCTGCCTATATTTATCTCCGTATCTTTGAGTTGTCTGTTAAAGTTGTGTGGAGCGTGTCACCGAGGGTGTGTGACTGTACACGGAATGTTAAAAGCATTCTCAACATTGTGCCTCTACCCTAAGGCCATTAGAGTCGCGCGAGAAATCAGTCGTCATAAATAAAACAAGACAGGTCTCGAAGCCTTACTTTCATTGACGATTATTTTTAATAAGACTGTTAAAGACCAAGATCTTTAGTGTTACTTTATCCATACAAAAATAAGAATGAGCAATCATTTTCGGCGTGAAGCAGTTTTGTCTTAAGGGAAGGAAAAAGATTCTCTCGTCTTTTCCCGCTCGGTTAATCGTTGGCCGCGTCCGTTAACGGATGTAACCGCCCTTGGCGAAGATAAACGCTGGCGAACGAAAATAGCTGACGCACCTCGGTGTAAACAAAGTCGAATCAGCTGAGATGATAGGTGTTTGCTGCCATGTGGTGGTCAGTGACTATGCGTTGAAAAAAACGTTATATATATATATATATATATATATATATATATATATAAAAAAATATCTTAGCCATTGTTTGATGGATGATCATTTAACTTCATCTGCTGATGCATATTGATACGCGCTTCAGCATCCCACCAAAAGTAGATCGGACTTTATCCACATTCTTCGTGTCGGGTTGAATTCTATAATTATATAACGGCTGCTTATAATCTCTCAGTTAATTATTTTTTATATTATTTTACTGGTTGCTTTAGCTTTAATGGTGTGCGATGAGTGTTGCCAGTGGCGTAAGCTGTGTACTGGAAGTGTATGAGTAACGGTGGGAGACCCCCCTGCTGGTGTTGTAAACATAGTAGGCGTCCTGACGAAGCACCAGCCATTAACCCTTTGATGGTATCTGTCATAAATATTTACATCTTAATGCCAAAACATTAACAGCGTAGGGCATTCCTGGGGCGCTTGTGTCTGCTCCAGCCCCTGACATTATTGATGATGGTGTGTTTGGTGTGCACACGACGAAGGGAAAATGTGGTCGTGTGTGTGTGTGTCTGTGTGTGTGTGTGGTAGGGAGAGTTTGGTTCTATGTATGTGTCAGCTGGACGGATGTGCTATAGGTGTCTGCTATGTTTTGAATATTTTCTCTTTTGGGATCTGAGTTTGGTTGTGTTGTGTATGGAAGAGGGGAGGTGTGAGTGTGTTGCCTTGCGTGTGTGTTGGGGGGGATGTGGTTGTGTTTGCGCTGGGGTTGTATGGGGGGGGGAGTTGGTTGTT
>JAUUDZ010445450.1:0-12903 GCA_032361705.1 Panulirus versicolor
ATGTTGCAGGTATGTTGTTTGTGTAGCCTCCGTCTGGTGAGAGTGAAGATGTGAGGTAAGTACACGTATGTCTGCCTGTGTTTGTAATTACCTTTTTGTCCAATCTGGGGAGATCTGTGCTTGTGGGCTCCTTCTCTTGGTGTGTGTGTGTGTGTCTATGTGTCTCTGTGTGTCTGTGTGTCTGTGTGTGTGCCGTCAACTTTATCTTGTGGTTAATATGTTCACGGAACATAGTGTGGTAGGAAGCGACGTGTGGTAACAATACATACACGATTTATGTTATCGCATTGTTGACCTTGCATGACCCCTGGATCACATGACAGGATCTTTACGTTCACTGAAATCCTCATGACTACACTAGAATAGGACAAAAATCCTGCAACCTACTGTCCTTCATGATCAGTTGACACTGAACTAATTCATCCCGACCTAAGCTAGCTTGACCTGACCTAACCTAACCTAACGCAACGTAAGCAAACCCTGACCTGACGTAACCTAATCTTCCCTCATATAAACTGACCTAACGTAACATGACCTAACCTAACCTAACCTAATTCACTCTAACAACCTAACAGAAATGAAATCAAGCCAATTCTGTAATACGTAACCTAACGAATCTTTGAGGTCATCTAAGATGAACAGAAAGCATCACCAGACCTGGATAATTACTCTTACGTAAAACCAAAAGGTCCTCTCTCCCTCCTCCCTCCGCTCTCCCCCTCCCCCGTGGACATAAGGTAAACTAGCTAAGCCTAAATCAAGGTAAACCAGCGCGTGTGAGGCTCACCTGTCCGTCCACGGCGTCCAGATTCCGAACATATTTCCACAGGCTGGTCGTCGGGAGGAGCACCACCTCCACCAGCCGGTACCGCCGTCCTAGGCTCACATATCAGGATTCACACGAACCTCGCCCGCCTGTGTGTGCCTTAGACTCCTGGTGTGTGTATATGTGTGTGTGTGTGTGTGTGTGTGTGTGTGTGTTATTTGTGTTCACATTCACTCTAAACATTCTCCTTTCACACCCTCTCCCATACTATGTCGTCAGATTATCTAATTCCTCCTCTCTGGAAACTGCCACTAGAACCGTGTCATCTGCAAACAGCAACTGGCTCACCTCCCATCCCTCTCCGCCGTTAAGGAACCTTATGGACTTATATGGTCATCCGAGTGACGGAGCCAAGACCCTATACACCAACTCATATATTTTTTTCAGGGACAGACTTTCGTCTGATTCCATGGAACTGGAGTGGAATATTTGTGCATTGAAGATGACGAATGTGGTGTGGGATCATTATCGTCTGGGGTGTGTGCTGGCCTCTAGATAGTTCGGTAGTTGAATAAAACAAAAAATATGTACGTTTCATTAGCGAGGAGGCGTACGTTGCTACGGACGGAGGCCCGTGACCAGAGGATTAATCTTTATCAAGATGCGTACGTTTGTTGGGTCTATAGAGTTGATCAACTACTGTCTGGCTCTATTGCATGAATGTTTGTCTTCTTGACGGTTTCTGTTCCACCTGCTTTCCCGCTTCTGTTCCACCTGTTTGAGTGTTACTTGTCCCACCTGTTTAGCACTTACCATCTCGAGCGCGACGGTGTGACTCTTGAAGCTGAAGGTATAACACTCGAGCACGACCTGACAGCCCTGGGGCATGATGACGTGACCACTTAAGGGTCAGAACCGTACGCAAGGCGTTAAGGTCTCAAGGTTTTACGAACAGGTCCCGAATATGACCTACTTTGTCCTGCTTTACTTCATTTTTCACATTGGATGCTCAAGGTCATAGGGTCATCCACATTACTAAGTATTACGAAAATTCTTGACCTTGGCTTATTATCTGGATGATGATTTAAGCCTTTCCTCCTTCCCCGAGTCCCTCCCATCTTCCCACCCTCACTCACTGAATCAGTCCCTCCCATCACCCCTCACTTGCTGAGTCACTCACTCATTCCCACCCACCGTCTCTCCTTCACTGAATCATCAGCGGTAGCAACATTTCCCACTCCCCAGAGGAGCGCCATTCATACTCTAATTAACTCGAACCTGATTGATGGATGGATTAACCAGAAACTCAATAATCTTTTTAATTACTACTGTATCATAAACTGTGTGAGATGTGAGTGCTTTATGATGTATGTGTGTGTGTGTGTGTGTGTGTGTGTGTGTGTGTGTGTGTGTGCGTGTGTGTGTGCGTGTGTATGCGTGTCTGTGCAGTCACCTATTTGTACTGTACAGGGAGGGAAATCTACACTCGTGGGGTGCCATCCCTTAAGCCGTGTGCTTCACATTTTTTTTTCTATTGTCTGTTTTATTCGTCTACTATTTATAAATACTTTTTTATCCTTTATATAAAGATTTTTGCCTAGTTTCCTGTTATGTCTTCTGGTTATTCTGCCTTGCATCTTTCCAAGAACTGCTCACCGTCTCTGTCATCAGTCTGGTCTAAAAGCGTAAAAATTGTGATCAGATCACCCTTTACTCTTCTCTCTCCCATAGTGAGGGAATATCAATGCCACCATCCTCTCCTTGTCACCCAGCTCTCTCTCTATTGTGGTGTCATCTTTGTTGCCGTCCTCTGGACCTTCTCTGTTAGCTCTTTGTGTTTCTTATGGCGTGAGAACTAGACTTGAGAAGCATATTCTAGTTTTGGTCTTAAGTATGTTGTTACCCATGTGGTTGCTGAGTCATTGTCTTCTCTCTGGTCTGTCCCAAGAGTATGGGTGATTCTTTAGCATATCTGTTGCAGAAATCGGGTTGAACCTATCAGCCCTCAGTATTCACACAATGTTGGGCCTTCCCCACCCTTCACTAACCACTCAACCATGGTGGTGGTAGCAGCTTGCCTCAGCCAATTAGAGACTGCCTCAAAAATGTTGTCATTGGCTCCCTCACTTTTGGCTGATCAGCAGCTTAGAATTCTTTATGATCACACAATAATGTGATTTTCAGCTACCATTTTGGCTTTTGCCATCCCAAGAATCAGTATTGTTTTCTTTATCTCTATTATTTTTATTGTTTAGTTCATTAAGTGAATGGTGTACTGTATGTGTACTTTGGTCAATGTTTTAGATTACTTAGTTATATTTTAATTTTCATGTTCACCATATCTTGTGCTAGTGTGGTAGTGACAGCAACAGATGAAGAAATAGCCCCATTCTCTCACATCCACTCTGTAGCCGTCATGTATAATGTGCCATAACCAGAGCTGCCTACAGGCCTTACAGACCATTCTGTGGTTTCCCCTGGCTGCACCAATCTAGCCCTACGTATGTTGTACTTCTGACCCATTCTGTTGACATCCTTTCTCCCAAAGAACATACAAACATACTTATGAGACACTTCTCAAAAATCAGCCATAAACCATCCTCTCCTATAAACAGAAAAGTCATGAAAAGCCTACACAAAATCCATCCTGAAACATCTGCCCACCCATGCTCCACTTACACTGATGTGAGTAATGCTATTACAAGCTTAAGGAACTCTCTTGTAACAGGTCCTGGCAACATATCAAGCTTGCACATAAAACATGTTTCCCCAGTTGCAGTCCAAGTTTTGACATAACAACTACTGGCTACACAACATAATCCTTAATGACCTCTGGCCACACAACAAAATCCGAAACATCTGAAAACTTGCCAACATTATTCTAAGTAAAACTCTCCAAAGCTCACAACTGCCCCTTCTCCTACCACCAATTAACCTTTCTGTCGTTAGTATCCAAACTGTGAAAAACTGATCCACAACAGAATCAAACAAAACATTCCACTCTCTCCCACTCAGCTTGGCTTCAGACCCAACCACTCCACTGCCACACTGCACACTGATCTCTCACAACATATCCAGAATAGCTTCACCCAATCTCATTCCTCTTCCCACTCAAAACTATTGGCAGTAGACATAAAAAGAATGGCATATGATTCAGTCACCCAACATTTCCTCCAACAAAAGGTACATGACACCACCCTCCACAAGTGACAAAAAGTGGTTGGCTAAATTCATGGCCTGCCTCTGTGGCAGTCACTCACAATGGCCTCACTTCTAAAAAAAAACCACACACACACACACACACGCGCGCGCACACTACTTCCCTGTAAATAATACCTATACACCTCCCTTTTCTCGTTTACTAGGAACCTACTCATCCCACCACTCTCTGCTCTTTCTCAGCTGTCCACCTCTCACCTTCCACATGCCTTACACTTCCCTAGACACCTTTCATTCCTCATGCACTACCTGAGCTTCATTAGCTCTCACCTTTTGTCAGTCTTCACTCAGTCTCCTGTTAACGCTTCTCACAATCCTCTTTTCCAGGTGCACTAATTTTTGCAATCTCTTCCCACTTGTATCTTATTTTTATTATTGTATATATATATCCCAGGACCCTTCGAATGGGTTTCCTACAGTTTTTCACGCAGTGCCACAATCAGCTCCACGGACGTGATGAACTTTCCTCAAGTTAGAAGTTCCTTAACAGAATTGCTCGCCTTTCCTCCATAGATGATGATACATCTTTGCTACAGAGTTCTGCCTTCAAGAGGTGGCACTAAGGACATGATGCAATTCTGGAGACCCTTCTGGTGCACCTCAGCGAAAAATTATTTTGTGTTCAACCAATATGTGATGAGTGACTTTCGGATCATATTCCTGCTTTAGGGGAATTTATTTTACCCAGCTACTGTGTTGAGTGCAGTATCAAGCTGACTCTGTCTGCTTTATCAGACTGTAGGTATACCCAGACATTTTTCACCTCTGTGGGATGATGCCCCTCTCATCTTCCAACAACTAATACAAGCTGGTGATGTTAATCCAAGCTCTGGACCACCAAAGTACAACTGCTAACAGTGCTAAATCTTCATCAAAAAGTGTTACTCCATTACATGGTCCACATGGCTTCAGTGGTACCACCCGCACTGCATGTCATCCCTGTCCTTAACCCTTTAAATAAATGCACAAATGCTATGAACATTTAGTTACCACAAGCACACACACACACACACACACACACAAAGAAAAGATGAAAGAACATACAAAAGAATATTTTTCGAAACAATATATTTCATATATTGAAGAAAATACTCTATAATGTAGGAGGATGTTGTAGGGTGTATTGTGTACCTTGAGTGCTGGTACAGATCTTTTTTATTTCTTCAAGTTTATGATACTTGTTAGATTTTGTTCTTAAGTACACATATCACATTATATACTGCATTGCATTTTACTAGGCAATATTTCACACTGCATATGTATCATTACCCTTTATTTTGCATATTTTATGTATTTTTACATCCTAATGCATTATTTATGTATTTCCTTATATACACAACATTGTTTATGTGAATAGATAAAAGATAACATTATTTTCATAAAGAATCTGAACAATGTGAAAATTTTCCCCTTAATGTGAAAATAACATTATAGCTACTGGGTAAATCGAGATTCCTATTATAGTGATTTAGTTAGATTTTCTTTGATGATTTATGGGTTACTATGATTCATATTATTTTTCCAGCTTCATTATTAGGTTATCAGTAACATCACTGGATAAGATGTGGAGTCATGCATCAGCTGGGTATTTGAATGAGGCATAAAGGTCTCGAGCCAAAAATCTGGCTCAGTGCACCTTGCTGTGTCCTACCAGATACCTGGCCAGGTGCAATGAAAGTGTCAAATGGCTGCTCAGAGCTCTGAACCTGTAGCACCCATTTTGGGCAGAAACACTGAAAGCACCCTTTCATACTCTTATGCTCAGCACAGTTGCCCAACTAACGACGGCCCAATATACACAACCCCTTTCTCACAAACAAACCACACCTCTCCACAGAACCTCAACCTCAAATTAAACATCATTCAAGTTATTGACATTGGCACCAAAAACAAACACAGGAGTATACTCATCCTACTCTAAAAACTCAACATGCACATGGACATCATCTAAGAAACATTGCTTTTACCCAGATTCACCCTTCTATCTCTGTACAGTTACACTACCCTAAGACAAAGCAGACAAGAACTCATAACTCTTGTTCACTACATCATCCAATTTGCTGACTCCATTTTTGAAACAGATCTCAGAAGTGATATCACCTTGTGATACAACCCATAAGAATAGACCTACACAGCATTTACAACATTATCAATACCTACATACCTTCCAAACCACTTGCCCTCTTGGATACACTCCTCAGCTATAGAACATATAGCAGCCAGTCTTACCAGACATTACCTGGAGAAGACCAGCAATGCACACAAGGATGACTTGGAGCATGCTTCATAAACCATCCTGTGACCATTTACATATTCTGGTAAGACTGTCTGGCTCACCCAACCCATTCAGACACCTAAAGAATTATTTGAATTACTGGAAAGAAGATTGGTCATCATTCACACAGTACATAAATCCAGGCTTCATATCTTTACTGGAGATAATTTTTAAACTCAATATCATTTAATTTTGCATTTCCATCTCCTACTAAGCCAGCAAGAAGCACATACAGCAAGGACTTAGAAAGCAGTATAATTCAGACTTTCCCCACAAGTTGCAGACTACATAAAATAATCTTGCTGATACAGAACCATTCACTATCAAGAGAGGCCTTAGAAGTAATCCAGTCTCTAAACAACACCCTCCCTTACACCCTGAAAATCTTACCTTAGCACCATCAACCACAAATCCTACAGCAATCAACTGTGGGGAACAAAAAAGATGCTTTTCAAATCCAAACCAACTACATCATTTTCCCCAAACACCATACAAAGATGCTTTTAAAACACTACTCAGAAATCAGTCTCAGCCTTACTGTGTCCTTGAATAGAAAAGCCATGAAAAACCTACATAAAATCCATTGTTACACAACTGCTGACCCATCCTTCACACAGTAAAATGCTTGGGTCCCTTTGCAATTCAAGCACTTATTGATATCACTCCATGTTATGCATTAAAGCCCTAGACACCTGGAATTTGCCAGCGTAGTATCCATTTTGAAACCATCCAAGCTACCCAAAATTTCCTCCTCATAGTGCCCTATATACTCCTATCTTCAGTATCCAGGCTCTGAAAAATTTATCCATAATAGAATTAAACAAAATATCCCACTCTCATCTACACAACATAATTTTAGTCCTAATCGCTCCAAGACCTCAGTACAAACAGACCTCACACAACACATCCTGGTTGTCATAAATCAAATTCAGCTCCCCTTCTCCACAGTATTAGTGGCTGTATGTAGACATTTGCAACACATCTGACACTGTCCCAGATGTATCCTCACATAAAAGATACTTGACACCATCCTTAAGAACAATGACTAAAAGTGGTTAGGCAACTTTATAGTAGGATCCCAAGCCAAAGCAATTTATGTAGGCTTCACCTGAAAGATCCTAAAGCTCAACAATAGAGTTCTCTTAGGAGCTGTTTTGTCTCCAACTCTTCAGTCTCTTCGTGTTTGACCTTCTCTTATCTTTTTGCAGACAACAGTGTGAAGGCCTTCTCATGCGCAGACAATCTCACTTACATCACAGTACCATACATGCAGGAAGAAGCATGCTACATGTCACATTTGGAGCCCATTGTTTAAGTGAAACAGTGTGTTTGCAACTCCCAGATGAACATGAATCTAACCTGCACCTTCCTGTCACCTTGAATAGGTGTTTGTTTCTGCTCAACAACACTCCAACTATTCTGGGCATTATATGTGACATACATGACAGTCACTCCCTACATCACAAACATTATTGCAAAAACAACAGTCAAACTGAACATCCTCAGAAAACTTACTTGTACCAAATTTGGGGAAGAAAAAGAATTCTTCGATATCCCTTACAAGTTTTGCTTTGCCCAAAACTATATCTCACCTATGTGGTCAAAAAACCGTATCAAAATTAAATGTAACAAAGCTGGAGACCACAAAAAGCAGAACACTTAGAACAATCACTGGCATCCTAGCCTCCACAAACACTCAACACCTACACAGTGAAACCTAGGTTCTTGCAGTGGAATCCCACCTCAACATGCTGAGCACTCATATTCATGCAACAGCACTTGATCTTTCTCTTCCAAACCACTCCATAACTAACTAGCATCCCCAAAGTAGAAGTAAAACCTGATCCTTTTTGCACATTTCAGAACCTTAACGTACAAATTCTCCATCCCAAACAAATACAGAAATGACAAAATATGTACACACCAAAATGCCCTGACAAACACTAATCAACTGTCCTTTCAACTGTCCAGCCAGGCATACACCCATCAGAAACTACACTCAGTAGACATATACGTGTTACTCTTTCCTCTGTTCATTCAGGACACCACCCAGCACTTCATTGAAGACATTGAATACTTAATGCTCACTTGTCCTGTTTCCTCCCCATAGACACACAGCATCACTTCTCTTTATGACCTTCAATCCACCCTGTTGAATGTGATTGGCTTCCTGAGCACTCTGGGAGCCCAATAGAAGACCTTGTTATGCTGTGAGGGAAAATTAGGCATTAAATGATAAATAAGCTTGACCCCATATTCATTTTAAGCATCATTTAGCATCTATGTTGAAATTTTGAAAATTTTTCTAGTAAGATTTAAAATTCATTCTCTTAATAGATCTGTTTTATGTCTAAAATGTTTAGATTAGTTCTTCATCATTTTGTTTTCCACTAACCCTTGTATGAAATTTTTTGATTGCCTCTTTGGAAACTACATTTTGTTTTGGTTCATTGGCTCCCATAGTGGCCCAACAGAATATTTCTCATTTCCAAGTGCATCATCTAGTTTACTATCAGCAGGATTAATGTTTTGCTGCTTATTACTTTCATCATCTTCATTCCATTCAGTTGAAAGTTAAATGCAATAAAAAGATTTTTTGTATGGCTTCTGGCCAGTGCGTATGAATGATGGTGATATGTGTTCAGAGGTAACTGAATGTGTTGGTTTATTTCTGTGAAATGTGTTTTTGTATACAGGAACGGCTTCATCATATTATTCCAATCATTTGTTTGTTATTGGAGTTCCTTATATATTTTTCTTCTTCTATTACTATTACTCTTAAATTGAGGGGGTGTGGATTCCTGCCATGACTTGAATTTTACACATACTATAGGCTCAATTGACTGGCCATAGATGGCTACCCAAACAAAGGATGACTCACTGAAGCTGCTTGAAAGCCTCAGCAATCCTCCAGTGACCACAAAGGTGGAATTGCACCTTTTCGAGGGACTCACTGCATCTGTAGCACCCATTGTTGCCTGTAGCACCCTCCAGTGCATCCATGCCACCCAAACATTTGATAAGTCAATCCATTAAATTATGTTTTTCCAAATGAATAAATAGATGAATAAATGAGTGAATAGATAAATAAATGTGTCAGAGGTGGAGGGAACAAGGAGAAGTGGGAGACCAAATTGGAGGTGGAAGGATGAGGTGAAAATGATTTTGAGTGATCGGGGCCTTGAACATACAGGAGGGTGAGTGGCGTGCAAGGAATAGAGTGAAGTTAACGATGTGGTATACCAGGGTCGATGCGCTGTCAGTGGACCAAACCAGGGCATGTGAAGTGTCTGGGGTACACCATAGAAAGGTCTGTGGGGCCAGGGTGTGGATAGGGACCGGTGGTTTTGCTGCATTACACATGACAGCTAGAGTTTGAGTGTGAGTGGATGTGGTCTTTTTTTTTTGTCTGTTTCATGGCGCTGTCTCATTGATGCAGGGGGTGGCGATTTTGTTTCCTGTGAGGCAGGAATGGATGAAGGCAAGTAAGTATGAATAAATACATGTGTATATTATTTGCATTTATATATATTATAAATTATTACATGACAGCTAGAGACTGAGTGTGAAGGTATGTAACCTTTTGTTGTCTTTTCCTAGCGCTACCTTGCGCACATGAGGGGGGAGGGGGTTGTTATTTCATGTGTGGCAGGGTGGCGATGGGAATGAATAAAGGCAGACAGTATGAATTATGTACATGTGTATATATGTATATGTCTGTGGGTGTATATGTATGTTTACGTTGAGATGTATAGGTATGTATATTTGAGTGTGTGGACCTGTATGTATATACATGTGTATGTGGGTGGGTTGGGCCATTCTTTCGTCTGTTTCCTTGCGGTAACGCGGGAGACAGCGACAAAGCAAAATAATAGATATAGATAAATATTTTCCTAGTCACTCTTTTCCCTAGTATCTTGGAGGTTGTACACGTTCGTGATAATGCTCTACATTTCTGTCATTTTTGTTTTATCAATATGTGTGCAGCGTTGATTGCCTTCCATTGTGTTAGGACATTATTGTTATTAAAAGAGATCTTAGTTATCACCAAAGGTTGACAATGACTGTCTTGCATCGTGTGAGTGTAATCGGCGGAATGTCACCTCTCCCGTGAGCCAAATGAATATTCCATTTCACTGAGTTTTTGTCTTATCTAAAGGAGTTTTCCCCTCCCTGGCTGTTAGTAATGGCACCTCCAGGTCTTCAAACCTAATAATACAGTTTGAAACTTAGTGTTCAACTGTTTATAAAAGTCCTCATTTGTAACATTAATTCTCTTCAGTGTACTTCTGTCTAATTATATGATGGTTTTCGACACGCTTTGTTCCCAAGAAATCTGTGAAATGGTTTTGGGTTTTCTTTGGCTTGTCAGCTATGTTTGGCTCATACCTCACTTTCTTATTTCTTTTTGTCCTGATGCAGCCATACCAATGTGTCTCCTTATATCTTCCATCGAGAGATTCTGTACATTTTGTATTTTCTAATAATCCAATGTTTTAATCTTTTCTCTCGTTTTCTCTCTAACGTGCTACTGGTATGAGCCACTTTATGACCTACGTAGTTTTGGGTTTCAAAGAAGCTGTGATCGCACTCTCCGTCTGGACTTTGTAATTCGACCATCCAATCTGTCTCCACGTAGCAGGAGTTTAAGGTTTCAGTTTTCTTTTCTAATATTTTGTCCTATCTTGAGTTTTTCCATTGTCCTTAAGAATTTTCTGTTTTACAATGTATTAAATCTCAAGTAGTAGCTCAGCATTTTTTTTTTCAAGTGGAGACCTATAGGAAATGCTTCCAATGTTAAGACTATTGTGCATAAAGATTAAAACCAGCTATAACGCAACAAACGAACCTTTAAATATAGATGTTACATAGTTACCATGATAGTGAGAACTGATCCTTCTGTATTGATTCCAAAATCTGAATCCTTCACTTGTTGTTACCCTAATTAAGATCTAAGTATCACTGAGTGGTTATACTTTGTTACAGTTGAATATATCATCTGTTTTGCACAGATCTATGGCATTCACTATGTTTCTATCCACAATCTCTTCTCTTTTGCACGGACGTGATGTCCAAAATTGGAAAGGTGTATTCATTCCTTCTGCTGCTATGGAAGCCGTGATTGCAAGCTAAATTTCATAGCTTTGTGTCCAAGCTAACTCTTGCGCCTTGTCTCCAGACATCAGGAACAACGTATGCTTTTCCCGCGTAAAGTTAGTTGCGACATGGGATAATTTTTTTTGTACAACTAAAACAAGATGGAAAGGTAGAGATTATTATAGAATACAACATTAAATAGTGTAACTTTTTCAGTAAAGTAAAGCAGACATCACATGAAAATCGCCAACAAAGAACGACTCAGTTGTACGAATACACTAATAAGAAAAAATTTAGTTATACAATAATTAGATAAATAATTACATGTACGAATGTAATGTTAAGGTATCCTGCCATTTACCTTTTAGTTGAGTTTCCACAAGAATAAGAATTTTACCACCATTCTGTATGCCAACTCTTGACTCATCTTGTGCCACTCTTGTACTTACTTCCCTCAGTTAGTTTCTTCTAAATCTTATTCTAGGTCACTTGATTTGCTTTGAAGATTGTACATTACTGAGGTAGTTAAGAAGGATCCATTTTTCTGGATGCACTGCGAAGGAAGTTATTGTACAGTACACCTACACTTCTGGGAACTTTATGGTTTCAGTAACAGTGTGGCTAAACCTTCACCCATCCCTGCCTTAGCGCTCTTACTTTGTTGTCGTAGATTCCTTGAAGAACGCGACGTGATCTAACATCCTTATTGAGGTTAATCTCATCAGAACCCATGATATAAGGTTGGCTTTTATCAACTCGAACCTTAAATTCAAGTTCCTCTTCATGCCCCATCAGTTCTACAGTATTTATACACACGATCTTTACCAAACTTATCACTTGTTTCTCTCCAGTTTCACGAGATCCGGACGAGAATCCCACTCTTGTCTCCAGTTCTCCTTTACTTTATTATAACTCTAACTAGTCCTTCTCTCGTTGGTTATCTTTCCCATTATTTTCTTGTTATATCATTTTACATATACACTTCTCTGAATCTATCGATATCTATCAGCTTGCAGACCTGCCTGAGGACTTCTCACTGCTTCCCTCCATCTTACAGGTAACTTTAAGCTGACGTTCCATCCCTCCTGTGTAGTAGGTTCCCATCCTCCTTGTGCTCCCTGTCACATTAGTGGATCATGGCCGTAGTTTCCAATCTTGTATTCTTTCTCAATTCTTGACATCTGTTGCTCCTGAATCTCTGTGATCGTTATGTAGACCAAATGATTTCATCGACCAACATCTCTTTAGTTCATGTGTCATGAATTTCTGTAATCTATTTTGTAATATAAAGAAATTTATTTATCTTCGTTCTCATCTGTGGAATGCAAAATGTGTAGCTATTTATCCTTTGATTTTAGGCTCTTCCCTCGAATGCTTTTATTTGCTTCAGTCATACTAATATTTAAGATTTTGTTCTCGGCAATCATATGATATTTGTGTGTGTGTGTGTCTGTGTGTGTGTGCGTGTATGTGTGTGTGTGTATTTGTGTGTGTGTGTGTGTGTGTGTGTGTGTGTGTGTGTGTGTGTGTGTGTGTGTGTGTGTGT
>JAUUDZ010445461.1:948-12903 GCA_032361705.1 Panulirus versicolor
CACTCCATAAATCCTAAAACTTTATTCTTTTCGGCAGTTTTGTAACATACAGTAATTTACTAGTTTTACTTGTAAAGGATAGCTTTTTATGATGTAATTTTTGTCACATTAGTTAATCACTTTAATTTAAATGTTTTAGTGTGTAGGGATTTGCTGTTTTTGAAATGCAAATGTGTGCAGCTGCTTTTTTCAGAAAAGAACAGCATTTCTTTAGTACTGTTTATGCCATTATAAATATATAAATATATATATTTTTCATTACTTCACTTGTAAGGCGGATTAAGTGATAGACACCTTTTTAACAGACCATTTGCCTGTTATGTGGTTGAGAAAGACCACTAAGAAGAGTCATTGGTGCAAAAAGTATTATTACATAAAATTGATGAAACTTTCATGTAATCTTTTCCAAATGAATAAACATTGCTCTGTGTAGTATCAAGAAAAATAAAACTACTTTAAAAATCTCAGTTTGGAAATAATTTACTTTGGTCTTATTCCATTTTAATCTAAAAATCTAATGCTAAAATGACTAGCCAGATTCATTAGATATGATTGCAGTATGATGCAAGTAAGTTTGTTTTGCTGAGACAGTATGTGATACTTTATTTGGTTCCTAGTTTTAGTTGTCATGTACTTGGTTGTTGTGAGGAAATTTGTAATGACCCTTGTTCATTCTCAGTATTGTGTTGGATGTTGTAAGAGAACTTAAGATTTTATAAAGAAAATTTGTTTGAAAAGGACATTAGAATCATTGTGCAGACTTAATGAAAATATTTCCCCTTGAGAAATAGGGATTTTAACAGGTCTCATCAGTACTGACCATCTTGCCTAGGAGTTGGTGGAATATAGATTTATTTAACTTATTTTTGAAATATAATTGTCAGGGTTTGTATTATAACTGTAGCTAAACCTTTTCTATCATTTCAATATCTCTCGTATTATAGGTGTATTTTAGACTAATGTATATTTCTGTGTTCTGCGGTATTATAGACAATGGTTTAGTATTATTTTGTGAAACTCATTTCCTAGAGAACTCTTCAATTTTTTTTTTTTTGCAGAATTTATGAACCACTATTGGTAATTATTTCATTCTGAAATACAATATGGTTTAGTTTTTATACTTTGGGGGTTATCGGTCCATTCTCTATGTTAGAACAGGTGAATTAGTTTATTATACACCTTGATTTTAATGTTAGAATACTCGTGAATAGGAAATCATATTTCAAATGTAAGGAGCTTATACTCTCTGGGTTATACACCTTTTTCCAAGTTAGCCAAATGTGAGACACAAAAGATCAGATTCATGTGGGTTGTATATAGTAAGTGTTTTATTAAACGTTACCAGACTTGGTGAAAGTGAGGAATAGTGTATAACCTTTTGTATGTCTGAGTTCTCATATTCCCTTTAAGCAAATATGACTTAATTTAAAAACATTTGGCCACGGATCAATTGTTTAGCCATTAATGATTCTTAAACTTGCTGTATTTGTGTTTTTAGCTCGTGAATATGTATGTAATCTTTGCTATATTAACACTGCTTATAAGTGGCTATTTAGCAGTACCCAACGGTCACCAAAGTATTTTGTGATAAAGCTGATCACTATTAATGAGAACTAGTGTTGTATTTGGTTATATTATCAGTGATATGTCTGTTTAGATCAGTGAAGTTTTGTTAATTATGTAAATGGAGTCAAAAAGATTTTCTTGCGGAATTGATTTATATCTCATTTCCCTCAAGTTACCCTGTAAAATCAAAGATCTTATTTGTTCTCAGTTGATATTTATCATAATTCTCTTATTATTTACCTTTCTATGGCATGAAAAGTTTGTTGTAATGGTATTCACAAGCTATTATACTTTTCAAAGTAAAGATTATCAGCATTAATTAAGCATGAGTAGTGGTTGAATAACATATGTACGTTTTAGGTCTAATTTCCTGTTATGATATATTGTTTATAGATCTTTGGCCAAATGATACTGAACCCCATATGACAGAATCGATTTAGTGGAATATGAAAATGAGCAACTTCATGTGTTGTATATGTCTTCATAAACATGAAAATCAGCACCTATGCACTTAACATACAATTGATATTTGTTTACATGTACCCATGAAATTATGTACAATGTATTTGATAAAGTCATATTTGTGCACAGGTCTGCCTATAATTGTATGCAGTCATATATGGTACATATCTCTTTAACTATACATATGTACACATGTATGAGTAAGGCAACAGGAATCAGTGTTTGACGAAATTGATATATTGTATTTTTACAAGAAATTTATCCCAAAATCAAGTTTTGAAAATAGTTTGATTTATTTCATTAACTTGTGAGTTGAAATAATTTATCATATAGTAGAAATTTTCTCTATATGTATTCTATATAGATATGTAGTCCATGGCAGACAATGTTACAGTACATTACCGCTCCCATACAAAAGAGCATATATATATTTACTGTGACTTTAATGAAAAGAACAGTGTTTTCTTTGAGAACCAGAAATAATCAGTTCTGGTAATTCTTTTATGATGAAGTGGCAGAGCACATTATAGACTTAATCTCTTTAGGTTTATAATGAATGAAATGTAAGGAAGGATATTAACCAAAAAAATCAGCTCACCAATTATTAACCGAAATATTCCATAATTTATGTTGTCACTATTGACATTTGGTATTGAAATACATTTGCTTTTCATAAGATTGTTGTGAAGATCACTTTTTCATCATTAATACCAAGATCTTTGTTTCTTTATTAGTTTGAATATTGTGATGTTTGGTTTTTTTGGAGGAGCAAGATCTAATGTTTGAAAAAATCTTTTTTCTTTCATGCATGTTCCCTATTGCCCATCAAGAACAGATGACTAAACCTTTGAGGCAGAATCTTTGTATAGCACTGTAATTCTAAACTCATTCTTTGAGGTTAAGTCCGCACAAGAATTAGGAGTAGAGAGGTGTTTGCTCAGTTATGGAGGAACTAGTGTAGATTTTGTAAATGAGAGATATTACTGCTCTGAAGAAGTAGATTTTGAGTTGAATTTTTACTGTGTCAGAGGTATAGATTGATGATTTGATTATCAGTTTTTGGTTTTAGGAACAGAGTAACATTAAAGATGACTGTTATAAACCAGTCCTCTTGCTCCTTACTACATTCAAGCTCCTAGTCTCAAGATAATAGTGAAATTTATATTATAAGAAAGTTTAACATGAAAAATTTGTTAGAAATAATGAAGAAATTATCATTAATTTTTGTTAAAATTGCTTTCCTGTGGTGTTTATGAAATATTTGATAATGTTCGGAAAGTAGTTTTGAAGCTATATTCGTAACGTTGGGGATGGCACAGAAAATTAGTTTAAAAACTTGTTTAAGTTTTCAGCAGGAGTATATTATTCTTGTAACTCATTAACTGAAATAATGGTTGCTTAAATTCATCATATGTAAAACATTAGGTAATGTTACTGTTTTTTTTTATCATATGCAATCTAGGGAAGTGATCAGTATGCAAACCTGTGTGCGTTTAAGATATATAACCCTATTTATCTGGTAACATATGAATAAAGCTGTGCTTTTTTCATGGGAAGATGTAAAGTAAATGTACACTGTAAGAAAAGTGACTGAGGTTCTTACAATATTTCTTTTGGGATTTTTGTTTTGTAGGTGATAGCAACATGAAGACTCCAGACTCTTTAATGATACTTTTCATGATTTAAAGCTGATGAAAGTAATGCTATTAATATTAGCTTTTGGAGGAAAAAAAATGTTAGGTTTTGGGCAAAGGTTATATCTGTACTTCAGCTGTTTCACTGCTGACAGAATGACTCCTTTGTAAAAGTATCTATTTTTACAGTTGCCCAGGATAGTGCTGATACATAAATACACCTCATAGTCAAAATACCTAGTTTCTCAGGTGCCCAGACCAATGCTGATAGTAAACATACTCCTTAATAAGTATATCTATTTTCTCAGATGGTGATACAAAACAGCACTCTGCTAGAGCTGATACTGAAAATTTTTAAGTGAAAACATTTAGTTTGTTATTTGCTTAAACCAAAGTTGATACATGAGTGCTCCCCTTTGTGATAATACCTTGTTCCTTTGTTACCTACGCCAATTCAGATACAGAACACACTCCTTTGTAGAAATATATATTTTCCTATTTGTTTAGGGCAATGCTGATACAGAAATACTCTTCTTAGTAAAAAAGATAAAAAAGTTAGTTGCTCATTTGCTTTTGTCAGTGCTGATACAACAGTCTTTGCCATAGAATATGTAATTTTTCAGTTTTCTTGGTCGATATTTAGTAATACAAAAACACTAAATGAAAATGTTAGTCTGTCAGATGCCTTAGCCAGTGTTGATACAAAACAATCCTTAGTGGAAATATGTAGTTTTTTAGTTGTTAGGCCAGTGCTAATGCAAAATTCACTCTTCCTTGTGAAAATGTTTCTCATTTGTTTATGATAATCTTTAAGAAATGAGCCAATGAAATTCATCTGAGAAGGATAATTACTTTAAGATTCAGTTATAATCTCATTCATAGGTTTGCATGCACTGTTGGGAACAGGCATCTGCAATAAACTGATATATGACATAGGCAGTTGTGCATTACAAGGACATAAGTGTATCTTTCACTGTAATGAACTGTATCTTATTTCCATATTTATTTGAACTTATCTCTGGCTGAAGGGGAGTTTCCTAGTCAAGTGACATTAAGTTGATGGAAGTATGAGCATCCTTCACACACGGTGGGAGCCTTGCCCAGTGGGTTATTATGCTCTTCCGAAGTACAGGGTGACCATACACTTGCAAAGATATTAGAGTTGCTTTGAAAAAATAAAAGTTTTTAGAACCAGCTATCAGCCTGTTGTCTCCTCCTTGTTCATGTGAGTTAAACTGATTTTGTGGATAGCTGTTACTAGAAAAAATGGTAGAACTGCAAGATCCTGCATTTGGTGTGTGCGATAGAATTGGTGCTAAAGTGAGATGACAGAGTGTAGAGTAAACAGGAATTATGCCATCCACAAAAGAAGGCCTCTTCCATTTTCCATGTAGATTTCTTGTACTTTTTAACAAGTTGATGTTGAGTGTCTGGTATCTCGTGTTTAGAGAAGATTCTTAATGGGCAACTGTGCTTCAGTTTTGGGAAGTATTTAGCTTCATATTATGATCCAGCAAAATAAAGTCTGAAGGTGGAACTATAAGAAGCCTTCAATAAGTCTCAGAAATCCTAACCTCTGTAGTAGAATTCGTATTTTCACATGTTCATATTAACCAAGGAATGCATGAGAGTAGCATGGCTGCCCATATTCTGTAGAGGAACCTTAATGTGATGCAGACAGTGAACACATGTATTTGAAGTTTTTCTTTATTCTCATTCTCTATTGGCCATCTTGTGAGTAAACTGAAATATCTAAAAACCTCACACCATTAGTCCTTACAACTTGTCTGCAGTACTTTTTTTCTCAAAACAATTCCATCAAGTATGCCAGGACATGTATGTTTTCTTTGTAGCTTTTTTCTTATGTGCCATGTCTCACCATATAGGTTGAAAAATTTTTTTGGGGGGAAAACTGCTTGAATAGAACAACAAAAGATAGTGAAGAGTGTAGGAAGGAGCAGATTGTACAGTCCATGCAACTTGTGTGGATCATGAAACGGTGTGTGGTATGGGTTGATGGAAAATATGAGTTACATGAGTGTTTGCTAAAAAATAGAATTGATTGAACAAGGCATTGTTTGTATTTACTCACTACTTGTGTTATAGTAGGGCTTCTTGTGTGCTGAAGCTTTAAAGGAAATGCTCAAATTTCAAAGGGGTAGGGAGGGGTTATTCCTCTGGAATGGAATTTTGAAAGTTAGTGTTAAGTTGTAAAATTTCCTTTTGTCTAATTCATCTGGTAGAACAGAGAACAGAGAAGGGGGCCAGGTGAGGATATTCCCTCAGAGGCCCAGTCCTCTGTTCTTAACGCTACCTTGCTAACGCGGGAAATGGCGAATAGTTTGAAAGAAAGAAAAGAAAAGAATTAGAAAAAATAGAATGTGCAGTAAACTGACGTTCTACTATTTTAATCCTCCCAAATTAAATGTTTGATTGCAGTAAAAGTTTCAGCTTGTAAGAGGAAGGGATGTTATCAGTGCACGAGTCTTTCATATACAGAATGTGAAACCAGGTAAAAAGGTAATGTGCTGAAGGAGTGCACCTTTGTCAAGGGCAAATTTGTTTATAAAAGATTTAAGAACTATAGGGAAATTAGGTTTTTAACCTTTATTGGTGCTGCAGGCCTAAATTGACAACTTACTGTTCAGGGTGTGATTGGCATCAATGTATATGTAATTTTCGACTACAAGTTGAGTACACACATATTTTAGACTCTGTTGGCTGGCCATAGATAGCAACCCAAACATAGGGTTAGTCATTGGAGGTTTGTGGAGGCTTCTGTAACCCATTGGTGACCATGGTAGGCAGTTGCACACCTTTTGAGACTTTCTGTGTCTGTGGCACAAACTGATGCTTATAGTGCCTGCTGCTATACCCCTGCTACCATACATAAGACTGACCAGTATGGTAAGTAATGTGTTGTTCCTTAACTGGGAATGTCTAACACGTAGTTTATAAAAGATGATGCTTTTGATAGTTTTTCTGTTTTTGTGTGCACCTAGTTATATAAATATAAAAGTTACAGTTTTCATTGCAATGGCTAATCTGATAAATAATGTTTTTGGTAAACAAAGAATAGTTGTCTTAATAAGAAATTTTTTTTTTATTTTTTGTGCTTTTTCATAAATCATAAAGTAAAGAATAGTTATTTTGCACACAAGGCCAAGAGATTCAGTTGCTCACCAAAAAGGTTAAGTATAAGTGAGAGGTATGTGGGACAGTAGCACTCGAGAAAATTAAAAGGATCATAGTGTCAGGATAAGTAATGAGATGGATGAATTTATGTTTATGGAAGGGTATAGTTATATGCACTAGATGTTTTCTGAGTGATTGTGAGGAATTATTGGTAAAACAACTCTGTATGGACTTGGAAGAATTATGCACGTTAGTAGTAGATGGATTATGTTTCAGAAATCATGGCATCAAAGAAAGCTGCTGCGAGTCATGAAGGTTTCTTTTTAACAATTAGAGTGCAAGTGTCAGTACATGTGGAGGATTGAGAGTTTTGGGTTTTTAAGGTTAAGGTTTTGTATTTGTGTGTTGAATGTCCATGGTTGTTTGATGGCTTGCAAATGGAGCTATGAAGGTGTTGGCAGGAGGTAAAGGTAGAGTGAGACTAGGAAAGGATGGAGGGGAGAGGGAGTTCTTTAAAGATGATGTAAGTCAAGGGGTTCATTATGTAAATGGAAGTCACATCAGTAGAATTTGGAAGTTTGCATGAGAGTAAGAAGCTGGAAGTGAATGCTTGTAGTGGAAGGTAATGGTGGTTTGAGACAGGGAGACTGACCATTGATATATATGGAGGGTAAGTGCATATTTGGAATTCAGGTATTCAATTATCACTTCTTGAAGGCAGAGGAATAGATCCACAGGTGTTAAGGTGGTTAATAGATTTCTGACAAATGCTTTGTTTTTCATGCTTGATTGCTGTTTTCCGCATTAGAAAGGTAGTGCCAGGAACAGACGAAGAACAACCACATGAGCTGAAATCAATTCTCTAGCTTTCATGTGTAATGGACTGAAACCACAGCTCCTTACCCACAACCAGGCCCCACAGACCTTTCCAAGCTTTATTTGAGCTTGTTCATATGCACTGATTCAGTCCACTTACAGTACGTTGACCCATGTACACCATATTATTCCAATTTACTATATCCCGTGCATGCCTTTTACCCACTGCATATTCTGGCCCCTGAATACTCAAAATCTTTTTCACTCCATCCTTCCATCTCCAATTTGGTCTTCCCACTTACTCTTTGTTCCCTGCACTTTTGGTACATATATCCTTTTTGTCAATTTTTCCTAACTTATTCTCTCGGTACGTTCAAACCATTTCATCACCCCCTCTTCAGCTCTCTCAACCACACTTTTCATTATCACACATCCCTCTCTTACCCTTTTATTACTTACTCGATCACACCTCCTCACACCACATATTGTCTTCAGACATATCATTTTCAACTCATCCTCGCTCTTCAGCACGTTCTCATCTGTGGCCCATGCCTTGCAACCATATAGCATTGTTGGAACTACCCTGCTTTCAAACACACCTAATTTTACCCTCCCAAACAATGATCTCACATTCCATGCAGTCTTTAGTGTTCCCAGAACCTTTGCCCCTTCACCCACCCTATGACTGACTTTCACTTTACCACCAGGTTTACTTCCAATACAGAACGTTTTACTTCCTTCACTTTTTCTCCATTCAAACTCACATCCCTACTAACCTGACCCCCATACCCCGGTAAACTTGATAACCATGCTTTTATTCACATTAATTCTCAGTGCCCAAGAATGTTATGATCAGTAAATATGCAAGTTTCTAAGTGTGTTAGGGCATTTCAGATGTATTCTAGCCTGCCCTTATGTATGAGAGTGTAACACAGGTTGCCAGTTTTGCAGCAAGAGAATGAAGTAGTGCAAGCTCTTGAGATGAATATCCTAAGCTTTACATCTAGAGAAAAAAAGAAGCATTGAGATAAGAAAGGATTATTGATTGAAATGCAGAGTTGAATGTTTACAATTTAAGAGTATAGAAAAAAGGGATGTTAGAGGGAAGACTGCTTCCTTTTAAGCAAAAAGAACAAAAGATAGTTCCTCAGAGGAAGTATTAGGTTCAGCAGGTTGTTTGGCATTGCATAAGGAAAGAAAAATGCATGAAGAAAACACTATGTGCCACCTAACTGGATCATGGGAGACAGCATACTGGATATGGATGGATATGTTAAATTGTGATTATTGAACAAAAATTGTGCTTGATTAATTGCAGAAGAAATCATTTTTCTGAATATAGTACCTACATGCCTATTCTATTTCATTAATGGTTTTATAACGATGTAAAGGAATTTTGCTCATAATTTTGGATAGAATGTTGATGATCTTACTGTGATGTATTCTAAGTTTGCATCTATGAAGTAGAGGAAGAATTTTCTATTACCTATTGTGACTGCATGCAGATGTATGTCCACAGTTTTTAACTTCATATGCAGATGCTTACTAATGAGCACCTCAGTATCCCACCAAAAGTGAGTTTCCCTTACCTTCATTTCATTTCTTTGAAGCCAACTTTGTAATTGGTGATTACCTGTATTATCTGGTGTTACATAGAGTCTCATAAATAATACGGTAGCCTCAGGAAATTCATCTAATTTGTCAGAGTGATATTTCTGTGACTTTTGAACTGAAATCAATGCTCTCATTAGTGCTAAAAATTATAGATTCCAAATGTTTAGTTTAGTAAAGTTGCAAGTAATTACCACAGTGTTTATGATAGTTGATGTTTTACATGCATCATGTACGACGTCTACTATTAGTATGTGGACTTATATACCTATATTATTTAAAAGGAAGCTAGTTGTAAGTAGTCACCCCCAGGAAAATGCTTATCACCTGAGGAGGAATTATTGTAAAAATTTTTGGAATAACAGAGCCAGCATAACAAAAAACACGTATGCGTTAATGGACACCCCCCCCCCCCCCCACACACACACACACACACACACCTTCCAGGGTTTTAGTAGTGGACTGAAGTTCTCATTGGGATCAGGCCTTGCAAAATGAGAAAGGGAGGGTGAGTGAATGTGAAGACAAAGTTAAAAACAGGTGTATGGTGCAAGTATGGAGATATTACATTTAGCTTGGTAAGGAGCATAAGAGAGAGTGATGTTATGAGGTAACAAGAGTTGACATGTATGGCACAAACTGTAAGGTATTAAAACCAGCCAGGTGTTTTTGTCATAATGAAAAAGGAAGGAATACACCACATTTACACCACATTTAATACTCCTAGGTACTTTATTGGATGGCTATTCTAATAGACAATGGACATATCTTGGGTCTTGTGATGATATACTGTAATAGTAAAAAGAATCTTTCTGGAAATTTGAAGAACACGGCCTTCATTTAGTTCATATTCATGTGAAGACTGTGATCCATTTATTGTATGCCATCCTTGTTTTTATGATTTTTGCCTTTACCTGTCTTAGTGAGGTAGCATTAGGAACAAACAACCAAGCCTTGGAGGAAAAAATTTTTGCTTAGCACATTCTTCTTTTACTGCATTTAGAAAGTGATGATACAGTTGGGGAGGACTGTCAGCCCTCCATGCTCTAACCCCTCTTAGTCACCATCAACAACACAAATACCCCCAAACATGTTGTGTTTAACTTGGTATCATGAATAAAATGTTGATATTTTGTGATAATAAGTGAGATATTTTCTTTTTAGCATTACAAGTTTTAGAAAATTTACTATATGTATAGATTATATTCATGGGTAGGCTCAAACTACTGTAAGGTAGTGCACTTTTCATATGTGCAGATTAATTCACTGATATATGGAAAAGAATACATGGCAAATTATTTTCTTTCTTTCCAAACATATGTCACTGAACAGTCGTGCTGGTTTGGTCTGTTGTGACATGCAATTTGAAGAATTGCCACAGCAAGTTATGTGTACTGTAGTAATACAGTGGAAACACCATGCCCTCAAGAAATGGTTAGTTATCCATTGTATGTTTTTACAGTTTATAAGAGCAGAGTCATGCAGTATATTTGCATTATCTCAGTGTCTCTAAGATATCATGAAATGACAATTATTTGTTGTTTTGTGGCAAATTGTGTCTTTATTCTCATTAGGAGCATAAGAACTGAAATGAATAGTGAGATTTGTGTTATGCTGCAACATTCATCCAAATTGTGGTTTACATATCCAATTTCAGTCAAGAGGTTTATAAGGACTTGTAGGTATATAGATGTCATTTTAGAACAACAGATATTTGACTGGTTTCATAAGGCTGTATAGTAAGCAAAGTGACATATTTGATACTGTAGTTTATAAACATTGGCTTTAGGAATTTAAGTACAGAATGGGGTAATTTTTACTGGATTGCAGGAAAAGTTATAAGGATCTTATAAGTGAGTTTTATGTTGCTTCATTAATCTTGAAGTTTGCAGGAAAAGTTTTAAGGATCTTACAAGTGAGTTTTACTTTGCTTCATTAATCTTGAAGTTAGAAGATTTATGAGCCTAGATTGATTATAGCATCAGTTTGTACAATATTGATATTAGTTTTTGCTCATGCAGTTAAGCTTTTTATTAGTGGATTTTACAGTATTAAAGATTTAAGGAAAAGAAAATTGTCCATGCAGCCATTTAGGATTGTATGGTTAGTGGTTAGTAGGAAAGTCATCATTCAATTGTTATGGAAAATTTATAAGACTGAACAGAAGTATTTTGATTTGGGGTGTAAGCTGTGCCAACTCCATCTTCTTGGTTCTAATTGGACAAAATTAGAATGCATGGACACAGCTAATGGGCCTCAGGGATTGTAGCTTACTTTCTCAGATAAGCTGGTAACTATTCATATTTTGATTGAATGAGTCTGGTGGTAAAGTCCTTTACCCATGAGAATATTGTCCTTGCTGAGGATCAACTCCAGACCTTGAAATTTAAAGCCACATTTCCTAAGCATGTGGTCATGATATGTACCCAGGCTGATGTACAATCATTCCAGATCTCGAGCACTAAGTAGCGATGATGTGAGACATGGCACAATGTAGGCTGATAACTGGAAACCAAAAAAAAAAAAAATGACCCACTTAGAAGGTTGTGACACAAATGCCTTTTTGTTTATAGGAAGTTTTCAAAAAGTTTAAAATTGTACTCATGAGTTTTTATATTGTGCATTACTATAGTGCATATATTTTCAGTATGTTCTTAGCAATAACAGCATTTCAGTGTTAATCACAACTTAGTGATGTTATTTTGCTTAAATTATTTCTGAGGAAAATGAT
>JAUUDZ010445472.1:0-12903 GCA_032361705.1 Panulirus versicolor
ATGACCCATTTATGAAGGTGAAATCACACTCCCGTAGGATTTTGTACAATTTTATTTAACATGAAATTTTTCTATATCTGTGGCACATGTTTCGTGGAGACAATACACCTCATCAGGTGCCAGTACCTCACGGAATTATGTAAATCCCAATATCACACTTGAGTCCCGCCGTCTAGCACCAATCTCTACAGACCAACCACTGTCTGGCAGTAACCGTTGTTACGATATATGTGTGTGTGTGTGTGTGTTACTTCGTCATTGTCATATATCTGATTAAAGGTACCATAAATGTGTACCTCGGGTTCTTTACTTCCACAGGTGAGTTTCGGTGAAAAGCTATTTTACCCGTCTGATTCCCCCCTGGGCTTTACCCTGAACGTCCAGCCCATGCGCTCGTGTGTTCAAATTTTCCCTTATTATTTTTCTTTATATAAAACGTCAGACTCATGCTATAACCAGTGTGCCCCAGACCGTGCTGACAACCGAGGCTAAAATTTACTCTCGGCTGAGGAACTTTATATTCTGTAAGACTTTGAGAAAAGATCCTGGGAGGCTGTACATTTTTCACCTTGGGCGGGTGAAGCATGATTCCCTGAAATTTTGAAGGGAAAGTTTAGCCTGTCCGAGACAGCGGGTGTTATAGAGTGGCCGCTTGTGCCTGGGGAAAAATTATAATTCACTTGAGGCGTTCCTTGGGGCCGGGATGTTCCTCCGTACGCCATCCTTCTCCTCCCTGAGCAAGAGTAGGGTGTTCCTCCACTCATCGCCTCCTCCTTGGGCCAGAACGTTCCTTCCTCCCCCACCTTGTTAGGCCACGGTGTTCCATCCTTTCCTACCTCCTCCTTTGGCCAGAGTGTTCCTCCGTCTCCCGTCTCCTCCTTGGGTCAGTGTGTGCCACCGTTCCCCGCCTTCTCCTTGGGCCAGGGTGTACTCCCCACTCACATCCCTGGGCCAGGGTTCTCTCCTCCTACTTGAGCTTGAGCCAGGGGTGTTCTTCTCACCCCTGACCTCTTCTTTGGGCCAAGTAGTTCTCCCAAGCCTCCTCCATGGGCCAGGGCGTTCCCGCTTTTCTAAGTCTCCTCCTTAATCCTTAACGTTCCCCCAACCCCACCCTTTCCCACCACACCCCTCCTCACCAACAAGGCTAGAGTGATCCTCCACCTCCTTCCTCCAGCCTCTCTATCCCTTCCTCCAGATTTCGTCTTTCGTATCTTTTTACCTCTCTCTCGTCTTACCTATCCCATCCTTTCCGTCTGGTTTCCCTTATCCCTTCATTTGTCGTGTCTGCCCTATCTCCTTCCTATCCCATCTTCCTTACTCCTTCCTCTCCGTCTCGTCACCCCTGTCCCTTCATTTCCATCTCGTCCCGCCTCCTCTGTCCCTACCTCTTTGTCCCGTCTTCTCCGTCCCGCCTCTCCTATCCCTTCTCGGTCCCGCCTTTCCCATCCCTTTCTCGCAGTGTTACCTTTCCTCCCCCTTCTTTTCCGTCTCGTTTCTACTCTCTCATCCTCCCCTCCTCCACCCTGTCCCTGGCCTTCGACTATCTCGCATTATTCCCGTTAGATGGAAGTTTTAATTAAAAATAAGAAAAAAAAAAAGGATATATATATATACCATCTTTCCTGGCCATCTGGTGCCGTGTGATTTAAAATTCCTTAATTAATGCACATTTCATTGAGCGTTCGCTTTTGTGATTGGAAACAGTTGTGTGAGCTTGTCTGGTGAGAGGCAAAAATGAAAGTGTATTGCCGTAATTTATTCACAGAACTTGAGTTGCACGAGAGGTACATCTGCCCTCATCAAGTGCTCAGCCAAATACTCTTTTGGTAATTTTTTCCTCTTGTGTTTGGTAATTTTGTCTCGTTTTTTCCCCTTGTGTTTGGTATATTTTTTTTCTGGTGTTTTTGAGGGTTTTTTTTTACGTCATTTGAGCCCCTTGAGGATGTCGACTTCACCCCTTGAGAACGTCGACGTAACCCCTTGAGAATGACGACTTAACCCCTTGAGAATGACGACTTAACCCCTTGAGAATGACGACTTAACCCCTTGAGAATGATGACTTAACCCCTTGAGAATGATGACTTAACCCCTTGAGGACGTCGACTTAACCCCTTGAGAATGACGACTTAACCCCTTGAGAATGACGGCTTAACCCCTTGAGAATGACGGCTTAACCCCTTGAGGACGTCGACTTAACCCCTTAAGAATGATGACTTCACCCTTTGAGTGTGATGACTTAATTCCCGTAGTATGGCGCCCGTAAGTTCTGTACGATATCTTAATTTTCTTGAGTGCGATCAATTAATCTCTTAGAGTACTATGACTTGAGTCATCGTACTCGAGGAGTAAATTCTTCGTTCTCAAGTGGTTAAGTTGCACTTAAGAGATTACGACGTGGCACTCAAGGGGTTAGTTAAGTCGTAATTCTCCGAGAGTTAAGGTGGGCGTCAGTTATCCGTCTGTCTGTCATCGCCATACCTCACCGATAGGTAATCTTATTACCTTTACACATGGCAGAGTGAAGGACCAAGACATGCAACAGTCGTGATGTTTTGTCATAAAGCGTTGGCACAAGGACATGGGGGGGTGGAGGAACAACAGGTGTTTGGGAAACAACATTTTGTGTCTAAACATCGCTCCAGTAATGCCAGACAATATTTCATTTAATATGACGATGTTAACTCTCAGACATCTCTAACTTTGTCATCATTTTTGTCACTGTCTATATATCAGTACGAAAGTCCGCAGTTTCAAGTTGATATCAGGAGCAGCATGACTGGGACCACATCTGCACAGTTAGGGACCATTCTGTTTACACGTCAGTGACCACTGGTTCACAGTCACCACAGCCACAGATACCACCGAACCAACACGATTCTCACGTTAACAGCTTTCCTGCACATCCAAGAAACTCACTCCACTAAGAGTACAACCATCATCCATCGTCCACCCTTCTTTCTATGCCTTCTACTCCTGCCCTTGGCTGTGTCGTAGATCACCAACGCCGCTGGTGTTATTCGCAGACGTTTTGTCTTAGTCCGGTGACCGGTGTTGGCTGTGCAGTTGTCCTGGCTGGCCCCTTGACGGGTGCAGGTGTGTGTGCACACAAATGTCCCGCCCAGATGATGGACAGCCCAACAATGGAGAGAATTCCCGTTGCGCCCGAGGATCTATTTACCCTCTTACTTCTCCGCTCTTTTTTTTTTTTTTCCTACATTTTCTCTCAATCACCGCACGCCCAAGACCCCTCCCAATAAACCTTTCTCAAACTTTTCAACTCTTTACAGCCTGTCCCTCCAGTCAGCAATTAAGAGAGATATAGCCCTATCACCAGCCACCTGGGATGAGCCAAGATGCACTCCAGATGGAGTTAGGATGACTGACTGACGAGCCACACCAGTTCAGACGGCCCTCGCCCGGGAACTGGTTGTGGGTAGAGAGAATAAGAGAGAGCGAGTGTGTTGGGGAGAGAGAGAGAGAGAGAGAGAGCGAGTGTGTTGGGGAGAGAGAGAGAGAGAGAGAGAGAGAGAGAGAGAGAGAGAGTATGTAGTGAAGTGAGGTGAAGAAGGTGTGGCTGTACTGAAAGAAAGGCAGGTGTGGTTGTGGTGGAGGGAGATGAGAGAGGCATTAGCGTGATGGAGAGAACACAGGAGGCTGTGGTCTGGGGCAGGGAAATGGAGACTTGCTGGGGATGCTGTGGTGGATGGGATGAGGAAATCGTTGATCTCGCGGAGGGAGGCTAAGAAGGCCTGGTTGTTGTGGCGAAAGGTAAAGAAAATGTGGGTTTGGTGGAGGGATGGAAGGAAGGCGAGGCGTGGTTGTGGTAAAGGGGGAGGTAAGGGAACGCGGGTGTGTTGGAGAGTGAGGTGAGGAAGACGTGGTTATTGTGGCGAGAGGTTAAAAAGTCTTGGTTGTGGTGGAGGGAAGTGATGAATGGGAAAGGGTGTTGAGCATGGTGAGGTTATGAAAGGTGTTGATGTATGTGAAAATGACGAGAATGAGGAGGAAGGTATAGCTGTGGTAGAGGGAGGTCAAGAGAAAAGGGTTACGTTGGAGGAAAGTATGGTTGTGGTGGAAGATGAGGATGGCATGGTTGTGATGGAAGAAAGTGAGGTCGGCGTGGTTGTGGTGGAAGAAAGTGAGTTCAGCGTGGTTGTGGTGGAAGAAAGTGAGTTCAGCGTGGTTGTGGTGGAAGAAAGTGAGGTCAGAGTGGTGGAAGAAAGTGAGGATGGCATGATTGTGGTGGAAGAAAGTGAGTTTGGCGTGGTTATGGTGGAAGAAAGTGAGGTTGGTGTGATTTTAGTGGAGGTGGGTGAGGAAAACGTGGTTCAGATGAATGTGAGAAAACCGTATTTGTGATGGAGTTGCGGAAAGCTTTTGTTGGGAAAGATATGGTAGTTGAGGAAGGGATTATGGAGGTCGTGGTTGAGATAAGAAGGGAAAGAAATAATGAAAACTTGAGTTACTGGGAGGGAGGGAAGGTGAACTTTCTTGAGCTGGGGGGAGATGGAGAAAGCGTGGTGTAGGTGACTGAAGGTGTGGAAATTGTAGTTATGATGGATGAAGGTGAGATGATGATAATGTTAAGGATAGTGGTAGGGAAGACTTTATGGAGTGATGTGCAGAAAGGAGGAAGTCGTGTTTGTGAGAAAGGGAGGTGTGAGGAAGGCCTGATTTCCTTGGATTGTGGTGGAGGAAGATGAGAAAGTCATGAGTGTAGCGGACGAAGGAAAGGATATTGTAGTGGAGGAGGAGCCTGGAAATTCAGGTTCATGAGGTTCAAAGGAGGAAGGCGAGGGCATACTCCTAGCTGTGCTGGAGGTATGCCCGGAAGTCGTAGTTCTGGTGGAGAGGGGTGAGAAAGTCATTGGTGGGGGTGAGGGGATATGGTGGACGAAGAAAGGTGTTTGTGGTGGAAAGTGATTACCAAAATTCCAAGTTCGAGTTGTCTTAACGAAGACAGATGATGGATGGATTGAGGGGGAAGCTGGTAGAGGAAGCTAACGAAGGGGATGATGCCGAGACAAGACAACGGAGCAGTGAATCAGCCAAGGAAAACAGTTATCGTCACATGTACGACAAAGAAATCACGTCCTGGAGTGGGTGGCGGGCTGGAGGAGATGCACACAGCCACCACAGATTTAAGCCGAACTCACAGAAAGCAGGAAAGGATTGCAATTCGAAGGCGCAGTTCTTCATGTTGTTTTTAAACACCACCCCGTGGGTGACCGTAGGGTGTACAACACCTAGTGAGCGTCGCATGGTCAGTGTTAACTAGGTTCTAAGGATAGTGGGACGCTGGGTTTGTCACCATGTGAGTGCCACATAATTACTGCTGGTACAGTTTTCATCACGAGGGAGGGCCAGTTGGCGATGGCACTCCTGATCTGCATACATGGAGGAGATTTAATATTTCCTCTTGCGAGGTCGGTGTCACAACAACAGGAAAGTGAGAGTGGGTTATAAAGTAGCTGGGAGGGGAAGTGGAGGCAGAGGGGGAAAGATGTATGGGGAGGGAAATATGAGGCGATGTGACAGGGATTATGTAGGGAGTTGATGCATCCAGCTTGTTTCAGTCTTAAGTACACGTCTCCGGCGTTGATGAAATTCCTGGTGAAATCTTCGGGGATCTTCTGCCCCCACAGTTCGGCCTGGGTCAAGGCTGCTGGGAAGGGTAGTTGGTCGACCAAGCTGTTAGAAGTCGCAGCCCGCAAACCCACATAGCCCATAAAGCCTTTCTGTTCCGGTACTTCGTAGGGACTTGCCCAGGGCACTTAAATCTCACCGTGCATGCTGTGCTGTTTCTGATAATAGCTGGTAAGATTCTAAAGTCTTTGGCCCCGGATTTTTGTGTTCTCTCTTGTGCATATCGAACCTTTCGATTTCAAAGGTAGCATTTTACAGTCTTTCCCTCCCTCTTGCGTATTAGAGAATTACCAAACGAGATTGCTCTCATTCAGGTAATAGTATGAGACTATAAATAACATTACTTGATGATCGCAAGTGTTAGTATTGCCACTCCTTCTGTCGTAGAAAGAAAACACGTTTATCTTCATGCAATAAAGACTTTATACATGGAGAAAATATGGTTTCCGGCAATGTATACGAAAGAATAATGCGGTTAGTAAATTCTGAGTAAATTAGTGATTAACCTTCGCTGCGGTCAAGTCTCTGGGCTGGATATAATCGTTTCTCTCTGGATTAAGTCACTGACGAACGTGTGTGTGTTTTTTTTTTCTACGTTACGAAAGAGTCATTTGCTGGGTCAGAGAGCGGGATTCCTGGAGTAGAGGTATTCATGCTGGATTTCTTAACTTGCACCGAGAGAGATCGTAGTGTGTGAGACCTAGTGCGTGTCCCATGGTTAACACTACAAACTCAGGTCTCAAGATTAGGGAGAGACTGCCTCTGGCACCTTGTGAGTGCCACGCGATCACGACCAGCGCAGTTATCATGGTGAGGGAGGACCTGTTGTTCATGGTGAGGGAGGGCCTGTTGTTCATGGTGAGGGAGGGCCTGTTGTTCATGGTGAGGGAGGGCCTGTTGTTCATGGCATATCTGATCTGCATACATAGAGAAGAGATTTAGTATTCCATTTCATAAAGTCGGTGCTACAGGAGTGGGGAAATGAATTGGGATAATACATATATAAATGGAAGGGGAAATGGAGGTCGGAGAAATATATTTAGGAAGGGAAATAAGAGGTGATGGGTGAGGAATTATTGGGAGAGATGTCGTGCTCATCTTGTCTGTGTGTGTGTGTGTGTGTGATGTTTGGAGACGACGTTGACTTCTCCTGATAATATCACATCTTGCTTACTTCCTACTGTCTCTGTGTACAACACCCTCCCCCCCTCCCCCCGGCCCCCTCTCCACGAGAAAGAATGCCATATATTTTTACGTGAAGGTATGAGAGTGTAAATAACATTACTTTAAATAGCCAGCGTTATTATACCTACCTATCTTGGTTTAACAAGTACACTCACACATTTTTTTTTTTTTTTTGCCTACAATGAAGCTTGTTTTATTTTCTTTGTGATAAGAATTTAACGTGACGATACGATTATGAACAATATGTAAGACGGGAATGATGTAGTTTGCAGATTATAAGGAAATGAATGGGTGAGCCTTCGCTGCTGTCATGTCTTTGGGCAAAAAATAATTGTTTCTCCCTCGTTAAAGTCACTGGGATTTTATATTTTTTTTCGAGGTTAGGAAAGAGTCATTAGCTGGGATTACAGGGAGGGGATCATGGAGAAGGGAAAATTGAAGCGAAAAGGATTTTTTAGAGTAAGGAAAAAGAGCTTCCCCTTGCATAGATGTCGAGAAGGATCGACCGTGCCGTACTGCCCCTGTGTCTCCGTCCAAGAGAAATGAGAAAATAATTCCTGTTCATTTCCAGCTCCACTACTTGGTAAGACCAAGTAACTTAGCAAGAACTGAGCAGTGCATCTAGTTGGTAAATATCCTGTCTGAAGAACTGTTACTTTCCGTGATAAACTCTGTAACTTATTGATGACGTATTTATGTAATGGTAAAGTATCAACACACTGGGGGTCTGACTGACACTTTGTGACGTTATGTTTTTGCGCTACCGCTCAAAGTCACAGGATGAGCATGGGGTGTGCACGGTAAACACGCCGCTGATAGCGGCACAAATCAAGTACTGCCTAATGTTGCTTAAAACGACGGAAGGTCACTGTACATCAGTGATCTTTATGGAAGAAAGTGTGCCTGTGGTGGAAGTGGGTGAGGTTGGTATGGTTAAGGAAAGCGTAGTTGTGGTAATAAAAAAAATCTTGATTGTGGTGTTTAAGAAAGCGTTACTGTGGTGGAGGGAGGTGAGGAGGTCGTGGTTGTGGAGGATGAAAGTGTGGAGTGTGCGGTTTAGGAAATTCTTAATACTTTGGAAAGCGGTGAGGAAGAGTTGGCTGTGATGTAGTTCACTTGGGGGTTAGAGACAGTCGATATTTTCACAGAGGGATGTGAGGGAGGAGTTAAGACTGTACGGCGTTGTTGTGGAGGACAAAGGTGGGAAATTCGTGGGTGTGGTGGAAGGAGAATAAGTGGTTGTAGTAGACGTGATGCAGGAAGTTTAAGGTGTGGTGGAGGGAAGGAAGGACCCTGGTGTTTGGATATAAGAAGACGTGGTCATCGTCTTAACTGTGGCAGGGATGGGCGAGGAAAGTACACGTTGTGGTGGACGAAGGTAAGCAAGTCATTTGTGTGGTGAGGGTAGCAGGTGGATGAGGCGACGTTCACTGTAGTGGGTGATGACGAGAACTCTGAGGACGAGGAGTTCTGACGAGGGAAGATGGTGGTGGTGGAGGGACTGTGGATTGGGGATGATGCAGGGAAAAGACAACGGGACAGTGGATCAGCCAAGGATGATAATTTCACCGCCTGTACGAGAGGGAACCCTCGTTTTGGAGAGGGGTAGGTGGCGGGAGGAGAGGCGCACAGTCACTAGAGAATTAAGCAGGGCTCACAGAAAATAGAGGAAAGGACTGTATTCCCAGTTGCAGGTTTTCATGACCACACCGAGGGAGATCCCACAGCATGACACGTGATGAGTATCGATTGGTACCTGTCAGAACAGCTCTCATCGTGAAGGAAGGCGTACTGTTGATAGCGTACCTTAATAAGAAGGCAAGCGTGCTAGCACGTTGATAGCATACCTAATTTGCATACTTAAAGAAGATTTAATGTTTCCTCCTACCGAGTCTGTGTCACAGGGATGACAAAATGAAATGGGATATTAGATAATTAGAAGGGGATATAGAGGCAGAAGGGGAAAGATAATCGGGAAGGCAGATTATAAAGTGATGGGAAAGGGATTATGTCTGGAGTGAGCGTACCCAGCTTGCCTGTGTAGGATGCTTGTCGCCTGCGTTTTGAAGCGAGTTGACGCATCCAGCTTGTCTCTGTATGGTAAATTATAGCCCAAGATGACGTCCCCTGTTATTGTCTCTTATTTTGAGATGCGAGCTCAGGCTAAAACTCCCGCCACCCCGAGAGAAAGTGCTAAATGTGGCAGTAGATTTTTTTTATGCTGTTACGGTGCAAACAACATTGCATAATGTACATTGCCTAATATTCTCAAGTCTTGGTATAGAAGCTGAAGTTGCTGTAGTAAGAAAATACTTTTCATTCGATGTAGGTTATTTTTCTTACTAAAGAAATATAGCGAAAGACTTACTTTTAAGGAGGTTGTAAAGCGGGAATGAAATATTGTGCGAATATGAAGAAAATTAATGACAAAGCTTCGCTGCGGACGTGTCTCTGGCCAAGAAATAATGGCATCTCCCCCGGTAAGGTCACTGACTGACATACTCATCATGTATTTTTTTTGGGGTGTAAGGAAAGTGTCATTTGCTGGCACAAGAGGGAGGGAAATATGGAGAAGAGAAAAAACCGACGAGAAACTAGATTTTTAGTAAGGAAAGATGATCTTGCCTGTGTTGTTTATTTAATAGTTGTCCAGAGGTCGATTTGTGTTCATATATGGTCACCGTGTCTGAAAAAGAGTCCGCACCATCCCACAAGAAAGGAGGATATATTTCTCGCTCGACTCCGGCTAAATTACTCGGTCGTAACTCCTCTACTACCAAATGTTACTAACATCTGCAAGAACGACGTGTTCTATTTCACTGGTTGTGGTGGAAGAAAGTGTGGTTGTGGTGAAAGAAGGTAATGTTGGTGTGGGTTTCGTAGGTGCAAGTGCTGAAGGTGTGGTAGCGTTGGTAGAGGCTGAGGAGATCATGATGGTGGTGGAGATGAGGAGGTTTGAAGACGAGGAGAGCATGGTTGCTGAGGTGCAGAGAAAAGTGTTGTTGCAGAAGAGGCGAGGAGATCTGCATGTGGTGGAGATAATTAAAGAAAACTGAGCGTATCCAGGAGATAGGGATGTAGGGCAATCATTTGTTGGAGGGAGATGAGGAGGTCGTGATGGGGGTGAAGGCTGATGCAGAGACCATAGGTGTTGAAGAGAGAGAGGGAAGGAAAGCTGTCTTTTGTCGGAGGGAGGTGAGGAAGGGATGGCTTTGTTAGATTAGGGTACGGAACGTGTAGTTATGGCGAAGGGATGTGAGAAATTCGTAATTTTGTGAACTGTGTTGAGGAGGATGTCTAGGGGGTGATGTCTGGAAAGAGTGGCTTCATTTGGAGGTGAAGGTTGTCGTGTTTGTGGTGGAAGGGGATGAGAGAGGGATGATTACCGTGGAATGTTGGACGCACTTATAGTGAAGGATACTGAGAAGGTTATGGATGTGATGGAAGGAGGTTAGGACGTAGATGTAATAGAGGAAGGCCAAGAAGTTTAGGAATGAGTTAAAGGAGGTGAGGAGCTTGGAGTCTTGATGGAGGATGGCTTGGGCATCGTGTAAGCTGTTGTGGAGATAAATGAGGAAACCATACTTGTGTGTTTCAGAAAGTTAAGAAAATCATGGCTGTGGTAAGGCTGAAATGGTGGGTGATGGAAGCGTTGTAGGGCGTGGATGGTGATTACGAAAACATTAAGTGCGAAGAGTCATGTCGGAGGAAGAGGATGATGGAGAGAGTGGCCTGGGGAGGGAGGAAGGCGAGGAGGATAATGCAGAGGAAAGGCAGCGAGACAGTACGTCAGCCAAGGATGATAGTTATCACCACCTTTACGAGAAGAAAATCACGTCATGGTGGGGGAGGCAGGCCGGAAGATATACAATGTCACCGCAGATTTACACCGAGCTCACGGAATGCGGGAAGGGGTTGTATTCTCAGGCGCAGTTTTTCATGCTGTTTTTCTTGACCACACCGAAGGAGATCCTGGCGTGTGACGCCTAGTGTGCGTCGCGTGAATAGATTGGTAATACGTAGTGTGCGTCGCATGAAGAGATGGGTAACACCTAGTGTGCGTCGCGTGAATAGATGTGTGAAACCTAGTATGCGTCGTTTGAAGAGATGGGTAACACCTAGTGTGCGTCTCATGAAGAGATGGGTAACACCTAGTGTGCGTCGCATGAAGAGATGGGTAGCACCTAGTGTGCGTCGAGTGAATAGATGTGTGACACCTAGTATGCGTCTCATGAAGAGATGGGTAACACCTAGTGTGCGTCGCGTGAAGAGATGGGTAACGCCTGGTGTGCGTCGCGTGAAGAGATGGATAACACCTAGTGTGCGTCGCGTAAAGAGATAGATAACACCTAGTGTGCGTCGTGTGAATAGATGTGTGACACCTAATGTGCGTCGCGGGAGTAGTGATAACTCTGTTTTCAAAAATTCAGATGACACTACATTTGATACCTTGTAAACGCCTCGAGGTTACCACAACAACGCTTTTCGTAGTACAAAGGAATCCAAAGGAATTCATACGGCAACAGACCACTGGGTCTTTTCGAGGCCGGTTGTGATACAGCAAGATACTTGACACTCAGAAATTAATGTGGTAAGTGCCATACAGATATTTCAAACAGATAGGTGTTGTTAACTTTTCATGGAAATAAGGAGGCGCAAGTAATGTAAGTCGTGGATCTTAGCCGAAATATTTATGAAGTTTATTATTGAACGTATCTACGGTTCTGTCCATTATTACGAGTGAAATATGACGAATCCATCATGAAGTAGGTTGTTGGACCGAGAATGTCGAAGTCTCTGATGGTTTTGAATACCTGTATGAGATCATCTCTTTATAATCTCTTTTTGTAAGTAAATGAATTGAAGTGGCTTAACAGTCTCTTGTAGGATTTTTTTTTTTTTTTTCAGTCCAGGAATAATCTTGTTAGCTCGTCTCTGTACCCTCTCCATTTTTATTTATGGCTTTTCCGAGGAGGGTGATCAAAACTAAACACAGTAGTCAGGCTGGGGACGCGACAGTAACTTGTAAAGATTGGGGATAATATCCCTGGACTAAAATTCTGTAGCCTCGCCTGTGAATGTAATAATTCTGTGTTCGTCCTTTTAACAACTTCTGTGCTCTGCTTAGGTCACCGCAGATTATGACACGCGAGTCTTTTTATTTTTCCTTCATTTACCTTTAGTAGTTTGCCCTTTCACTTTTACTACCCATATGCAAAATTTTGCTCTTAACGATATTAAGATTCATTTGCCACCTGTGAGCCCGGTCCTTCGGTTTGTATATGTTCATTTGAAACTGCAGCCATTCAATTTATGTTTCAGACTTATTATTCATCTTAGTATCGTCTGCGAATTTCGATACCTTACAGTGCGGCACAATGTCAATATTAGTGATACATATGACAGAGAAACTCGGTCCCAAGACTGATCCTTGTGGTACACCACTTGTTACGTTTATCTATTCCGAGACTTGGCTATTAGCAACTACAATTTCTTTACGGCGTAGCTGCAGTGAAGGAGAGCCAAGAATTATGGGGTTTGAAGGAGGAAGACGCGAGGCATACATGGGAGTATAAGGGAAAGACAGACAACAGGAGACGTAGTGGTGCACGACGAAGTTATTAGCAATCGTAATCTTTATATTTTGGTAAAATTATGCGAGTGAAAGTGAAGGCACCTCCCCACCCATCTTTCCCTCCGGCTCAACCGTCGACACGGATAAAGAATAAGAAAAGATGTTGGGAGGAAACGTCTTTTATTATAGGAAAAATATACTGCGATGGACGTTTATAGGAAAGTGTGAACAGTAAAAGTTACCAACTCCAAATCGCAGCGGTCCCACTGTGGTTGGAGGTTGAAACAGAAAGCGTGTAAAGCTGCATCCAGTCTTCTTGAAGCTGGATTATTTACTGATAACAGTGAAGTATTTGTCTACCAATGAGTTGGAGATATTTATAGTCATTGCATTTGCCACACTTGTTGGTAGTTTATTCCTGTGTTCTCCAACTCTACAACTTGAGAGACGTAGTCTATTTTTGCCCAGGTTTCTGTTGCATTTCTGTTTTGATATTC
>JAUUDZ010445483.1:9908-24286 GCA_032361705.1 Panulirus versicolor
CCACCATCCCCAGCGATGGGCGGTCAGCCAGCATCCCCAGTGATGGGCGGTCAGCCAGCATCCCTAATGGTGGGTTGTATGCAAATATCCATAGCGGTGGGCGGTGAACTAGTATCCCGAGTGAAGGGTGGCGAAGCAGCATCCCTCGTAGTGGGTGTTGAGTCAGTTTTCTCGTGGTGGGTGGTCGTGGGTGGTAAGCCAGCATTCCTAGTGATGGGCGGTCAGCCAGCATCCCTAGTGGTGGGTGATATGCCATAATCCATGGTGGTGGGTGGTAAGTCAACATCCCTAGTGATGGGCGGTGGGCCAGCATCGCTAGTAGTGGGTGGTGAGCTAGCATCCCTAGCTAAGTGTGGTGCGCCAGCTGCCTTAGTGTTGGGTGGTGAGTCAGCCTCCCTCGTGGTGGGTGGTGAGACAGCATCAATAAAGGTGGGTGGTAATTCATCTATTTCATTGGTGGTGGGTGACCAAGTATCCCTACTAGTGGATGGTAAGTCAGGATCTCTAGTGATGGATGGTGAGCCAACATTCCTAGTGGTGGGTGGTGAGCCAGCATCCCTATAGGTGGATGGTGAGTCATCATCCTTTTTGGTGGGTGATGATTCATCATTCCTAGTGGTGGGTGGAGAGCCAGCATCACTAGTGGTGGGCGGTGGGACAGCATCCCTAGATGTTGCTGGTGAGTCTCATTCATACCGGTGGGCGGTTAGCCAACATCCCTAGTGGTGGGCGGTGAGGCAGAATCCTTAGTGAAGGTTGTTGAGCTGCCACCTGCAACCAAACTTCGACCCAATTCAGAGGACAACACGGAACTTGAGCTCTTATATTATTTCTTGAAGAAACTGGAGATCATTATTGCCATAAACAACGCCAGCTTCCCTAGCAGTGGTGAGTGAGCCAGCTTCCCAAGTGATGGGTGGTGTGCCAACATCCCTAGTGGTAGGTGATGAGCAAGCATCCCTAGTGGTAGGTGGTGGGCCAACATCCCTAATAGTTGGTGGTGAGACAGCTTTCCTGTTTGTGGTTAGTGACTAATCGTCGCTAATGTTGGGATGTTAACCAGCTTCATTCGTGGTGGGTGTTTAGCCAGCTAGTCTCGTTGTGGGTGGTTAGCTAGCATCCCTAGTGATGGGCGGTCAGCCAGCATCACTAATTGTGGGTGGATACCAACATCCATAGTGGTGAGTGTTGAGTCATCATCCCTCGTGGTGTGTGTTGGGTCATCATCCCTTGTGGTTAGTTGTGAGTTAGGATCTTTAGTGTTGGGAGGTAGGCCAGCATCCCTAGTTGGTGGTAAACTGGCCTCTATAGTGGTGGGTGGTGAGTCATAATCCCTAATGAAGAGTGGTGAGCCAACTTCCTAGTGGTGAGTGGTAAGCCAGCTTCCCTAGTGGTGGGTGGTAAGTCAACATCTTTAATGAAGTGTGTTGAAGCAGCATCCCTAGTAGCAGGAGGTGAGCCAGCTTTCCTAATGGTGGGTCCATAGGCAGATTTCTTACTGGTGGGCTGTCAGCCAATATCACTAGTGGTGGGTGGTGAGCTAGCATCCCTAGTGAAGGGCGGTGAGCCACATTCCCTGTTGGTGTGTGTTGAGTCAGCTATTCTCGTAGTGGGTGGTTAGCTAGCATCCCTAGTGATGGGTGGTCAGCCAGCATCACTAATTGTGGATGGGATGCCAACATCCATAGTGGTGGGTAATGAGTCATCATCCCTAGTGGTGGGTGGTGAGTCAGCATCCCTAGTTGTGGGTGGTGAACCAGCATTCCTAGTGTTGTGTTGTGATTCATTAATGCTACCGATGGTAGGTGAGCCCGCATCCCTAGTGGTGGGTGGTGATTTAGCATCCATAACGTTGGGTGGTAAGCCATCATCCCTATTAGTGGGTGGTAAGCAACTTCCCATAACGGTGAGTTGTGAGTCAGCATCCCTGATGAGGGGCGGTGAGCCAACTTCCCTAATGGATGTTGGTGAGCCAACATCCCTAGTGATGGCTAGTAAGTCATCATCCTTGATGAAGGGAGGTAAAACTGCATCCCCAGTGGGGAGCGGTGAGCTAGCATTCCTAGAGGTGGGTCGTAAGCCAGCTTTCCTATATGTGTGAAGTAAGCCACTATTCCTGGTGGTTGGTGGTTAGCTATCATCCCTAGTGAAGGGCGGAGAGCCAACTTCCCTAGTGTTTGGTGGTGAGTCAGCCTCCCTCATGGTGGGTATTGAGACAGGATCACTAGGGGTGGATGGTGATTCATTAATCCCATTAGTGGTAGGTGAGCAAGCATCCCTACTGGTGGATGGTGAGTCAGCATCTCTAGGGGTGGATGGTGAACCAGCATCCCTAGTGGTGGGTGGTGAATCATCATCCTTCTTGATGGGTGATGAGTCATCATCCCTAGTGGTGGGTGATGAACCAGGATCACTGGTGGTGGGCGGTGGGACAGCATCCCTAGTTGTTAGTGGTGACTCATCATTCATAATGGTGGGCGGTTAATCAACATCCCTAGTGGTGGACGGTGAGGCAGAATCCTTGTGAGCCAGCTTCTCCAGTAGTGGTTGGTGAGCCAGCTTCCCTAGTAGCGGTTGGTGAGCCAGCTTCCCAAGTGATGGTTGGCAAGGCAGCATCCCTAGTAGTGGGCCGTGAGCAATTATCCCTAGTGGTGGGTCAACATACCTAGTAGTCGGTGGTGAGCCACATTCCCTGGTGGTGGGTGTTGAGACAGCTTTTCTCGTGGTGGGTGGTTAGCCAGCATTCCTAGTGATGGGCGGTCAGCCAGCATCACCAGTGGTGGGTGGTATGCTAACATCCTTAGTGGTGGGTGGTGAGTCATCATCACTAGTGGTGGGTGGTGAGCCAGCATCCCTAGGTGTGGGTGGTGATCCAACGTTCCTAGCACTAGGGAGTGGTGGATGGTGAGTTAGCATCCTTAGTGTTGGGTGGTATGCCAGCATCCCTAGTATAAGGTGATAAACCACCTTCCCTGATGGTGGATGGTGAGCCATCATCCTTCATGAAGGGTGGTGTGACAGCTTACCTAGTGATGGGTGGAATGTAATATCCCTAGTGTCGTGTTGTAAGTCATCCTCCCTGATGAAAGGAGGTGAACCAGTATCCCAAGCCGTGAGCGGTGACCCATCATTCCTAGTATTGGATCGTGAGCCAGCTTTCCTACTAGAGGGTGGTTAGCCAATATTCCCTCTCGATGGGTGGTGAGACAGCATCACTAGGGGTGGAAGATGATTCATCAATCCTAATGGTGGTAGGTTAGACAGTATCCCTAGTGGTGGGCTGTGAGTCATCTATAGTATTGGATGGTTAGCCAACTTCCCTCGTGGTAGATGGTGAGCCCCCTTTCCTAGTAGTAGATGGTAAGGCAGCATCCCTAGTGGTGGGCCGTGAACCACTATTCCTAGTGGTGGGTAGTAAGCCAGCTTTACTAGTGATAGGTGGTAAGTCATCATCCCTAATGAAGGGAGGTGAGCCAGTTGCCCTAGTGGTAGGCAGTCAGCCAGCATTCCGAGTGATGGGTCGTGAGCCAGCGTTCCTACTAGTGGATGGTTAGCCAATGTTCCTAGTGGTGAGCTCTCATCTCTAGTAAGGAGCGGTGAGCCATCTTCCTTAGTAGTGGGTAGATAGCCAGCTTCCCTAGTGTTGGGTGATGAGCCAGTTCCTCCTGTGGTGGGCAGTGAGCTAACATCCCTAGTGGTGGGTGGTGGGTGAGCATTCCTAGTGGTGGGTGGTGAGAAACCATCCCTTGTAGTGGATGATGAATCATCATTCCTAGTGGTGGGTTGTGGGTCCTCATCCCTAGTGGTGGGTGGTAAGCCATCATCCCTAGTGGTGGGTGGTGAGCGAGCTTCCTTAGTGGTAGATGTGAGTCATCATCTCTAATGAAGGGTGGTGAGCTAGCATCCTAAGTGAAGGAAGGTGAGCCAACTTCCTTAGTGTTGGGTGGTGAGCCTTAGCTTTCCTTGTTGTGGGTGGTGAGCCAGCAGCATTATTGTTGGACGGTGAGCCAGCATCTTCTGTGGTGTGTGGTATGCAAACATCCATAGTGGTGCGTGGGGAGTCATCATCCCTAGTGGTGGGTGGTAAGCCAGTTTCGCTTGTGGTTGGTGGTGTGCCAGCTTCCCTAGTGGTAGTTGGTGAGTAAGAGCCCTTAGTAGTGATCCGTGAGCCACCATCTCTTGTGGTAGGTTTGGGTGAGTGGTGGGTGGTGGTTCATCATCCCTAGTGGTGGGTGATGAGGTAGCATCCCTAGTGATGGGTGGTGAGCCAGCATTCCTAGTGGTTGGTGATGAGCCTCCTTCCCTAATGGTGAGTGGTGAGTCATCAACCCTGATGATGTGTGATAAGCTTGCATCCCCAGTAGTGGATGGTGAGCCAGCTTCTCTAGTGATGAGTGGTAAGTCATCATCCCTAATGATGAGGGGTGAGCCACCATTCCCAGTGGCGGGATTTCAGGCAGCATTCTTAGTGATGGGTCGTGAGCCAGCTTTCCTACTAATGGGCGGTTAGCCAATATTCCTAGTGGTGGGTGGTGAGCTATCATCCGGAGTGATGGGTGGTGACCAAGCTTTCCTAGTGTTGGGTGGTGAGCCACCTTCCTTAGTGTTGGGTGGTTAGCCAGCATCCCTAGTTGGAGGTAGTAAGCTAACATCCATAGTGTTGGGTGGTGGACGAGCATCCCCAGTGGTTAGTGGTGAGACAGCAACCCTAGTGGTGCGTGGTGAATCATCATCCCTAGTGGTGTGTGGTGTATCATTATTCCTAGTGGTGGGTGGTGAGATAGCATCCGTAGTGGTGGGTGGTAAGCCAGCATCCTTAGTAGTATGTGATGAGTCGGCTTCCCTAGTGGTGGGAGGTGAGTCATCATCCCTGATGAAGGGTAGTGAGCCAACTTTCCTAGTGGTGGGTGTTGAGCCAGCATCCCTAGTGATGAGTGGTGAGTCATCATCCCTGATGGTGGGTGGTGAACTAGATTCCCTACTGGTGGGTGGTAAGTCATCATCCATAATGAAGGGTGGTGAAGGAATAACCTTAGTGGCCGGCGTTGAGAAGCTTTCCTAGTGGTAGGTCGTGACACAGCTTTCCTACTGGTGGGCGATGTGTTAGCCTCCCTAGTGAAGTGTCGTGAGCCAACTTCCCTAGTGGTGGGTGGTGAGCCAGATTCCCTAATGTTGGGTGGTGAGCCAGCATCCCTAGTGGTGGGTAGTGAGAAAATATCCCTAGTGATGGGTGGTGGGAGAACATCCCTAGAGGTGGGTGGCGAGACAATATTCCCAGTGGTGGTTGGAGTCATTATCCTTTGTGGTGAGTAGTGGGTCATCATCCCTAATAGTGGATGGTGAGCCAGTATCCCTAGTGGTGTATGGTGAGCCAGTTTCCCTAGTTTTTGGTGGTGAGTCAGTTTCCCTAGTTTTGGGTGGTGAGTCATCATCCCTAATGAAGGTTGGTAAGCCAGCGTCCTTGTGCTGGAAAGTGAGCCAGCTTCTCTAGTGATTGGTGGTAAGTCATCATACCTAATGAAGAGAGTTGAGCCACCATTCCCAGTGGTGGGCTCTGAGGCAGCATTCCTAGCGGTGGGTTGTGAGCCAGCTTTCTAACCAGTAGGCGGTTAGCCAATATTCCTAGTGGTCAGTGGGGAGCTATCATCCGTAGTGAAGGGTGGTGAGCCAACTTCCTTAGCGGTGGGTGGTGAGCCAGCTTCCTTAGTGCTGAGTGGAGAGCCATCATACCTCGTTGTGGGTAGCTACCTAATATCCATAGTGTTGGGTGGTGGGCGAGCATCCCTAGTGGTTAGTGGTTAGACAGCAACCCGAGTGGTGTGTGTGGTGACTTATCATCTTTAGTGGTGGGTGGTGTGTCATTATTCCTAGTGGTGGGTAGTGAGTTAGCATCCCTAGTGGTGGGTGGTAAGCCAACATCTCTAGTAGTACGTGGGGAACCAGCTTTCCTAATGGTGGGTGGTAAGACATCATCCCTGATGAAGGATAGTGAGACAACTTCCATAGTGGTGGGTGCTGAGCCAACTTCTCTAGTGTTTGATGGTTAGCCAGTATCCCTAATGGTGGGCAGTGAGATAACATCGCTAGTGAAGGGTGGTGGGAGAACATCCCTAAAGGTGGGTGGTGAGACAGTATACCTAGTGGCGGGTGGTGATTCAATTTCCCTAATGGTAGTGGTGGGTCATCATCCCTAATGGTGGATGGTGAGACAACATCCAAGTGGTGGGTGGTGAGCCAGCTTTCCTAGTTGTAAATGGTGAGGCAGCATCCCTAGTTGTGGGCCGTGAGCCACCATCCTTAATGGTGCGTGGTAAGCCAGCATCACTATTGGTGGATCGTGAGCCAGCTTTCCTACTAGTGGGTGATCAGCCAATGTGGTGAGCTATCATCCCTGGTAAAGGGTGGTGAGCCAACTTCACTAGTGGTGGGTGGTGGGCGAATATCCCTAGTGATGGGTGGTGAGACATCCTCCCTTGTGGTGGGTGGTGAGTCAACATTTCTAGTGGTGGATGGTAAGCCAGCTTCCTTAGTGGTAGCTGGTGAGCGAGCTTCCTTAGCTGTGGATGTTGAGTAATTATCTCTAATGAAGGGTGATGAGCAAGCATCCCAAATGAAGGATGATGAGCCAACTTGCTTAGTGTTGGGTGGTAAGCCAGCTTCCCCTGTGGTGGGTGGTGAGCCAGCATCTCTAGTGTTGGACGATGAGCCATCATCCCTTGTGGTGAGTGGTACGCCAACATTCCTAGTGGTGCGTGGTGATTAATCATCTCTAGTGGTGGGTGGCGAGCTAGCTTCTCGAGTGGTAGTTGGTGAGTAAGGATCCTTAGTAGTGATCCATGAGCCACCGTCCCTTGTGGTAGGTTTCAGTCATTATTCCTGGTAGTTGGTGGAGGTTCATCATCCTTAGTGGTGCGAGGTGAGTCAGCATCCCTAGTTGTTGGGGGTAAGCTAGCATCCCTAGTGGTGTGTGGTGAGCCAGCTTCCCTAGTTGTAGGTGGTTAATCATCATTCCTGACGAAAAGTGATAAGCCAGCATCCCTAGTGATGGATGGTGAGCCAGCTTCTCTAGTGATGGGTGGTAAGTCATTATCACTAATGAAGAGGGGTGAGCCACTATTCCCAGTGGTGGGCTTTGAGGCAGCTTTCCTAGTGGTGGGGTGAGCCAGCTTTCTTACCAGTGGGCGGTTAACCAGTATTCCTAGTGGTCGGTGGGGAGCTATCATCCGTAGTGATGGGTGGTGAGCCAACTTCCCTAGTGGTGGGTGGTAAGCCACCTTCCTTAGTGTTGGGTGGTGAGCCAGCAGCCCTCGTTGTGAGTAGTGAACTGACATCCATAGCGTTGGGTGGTGGGCGAGCATCCCTAGTGGTTAGTGGTGAGACAGCAACCCTAGTGGTGTGTGGTGACTCATCATCCCTAGTGGTGTGTGGTGTGACATTATTCCTATTGGTGGGTAGCGAGTTAGCATCCGTAGTGGTGGGTAGTAAGCCAGAATCCCTAGTAGTACGTGGGGAACCAGCTTCCCTTGTGGTGGGTGGTGAGTCATCATCCCTGGTGAAGAATAGTGAGCCAGCTTCCACAGTGGTGGGAGGTGAGCCAATTTCCCTAGTGTTTGATGGTGAGCCAGTATCCCTGATGGTGGGCAGTGAGATAACATCCCTAGTGGCGGGAGGTGGGTGAACATCCCTAGAGGTTGGTGAGACAGTATCCTTAGCGGTTGGTGGTGATTCATTATCCCTAGTGTTAGTGGTGGGTCATCATCCTTAATGGTAGATGGTGAGACAGCATCCCAAGTGGTGGGTGGTGAGCCAGCTTCCCTATTGCAAATGGTGAGGAAGCATCCCTAGTGGTGGGCCGTGAGCCACCATCCTTAGTGGTGGGCTATGAGCCATCATCCCTAGTGCTGGGCCGTGAGCCACAACACCTAGTGGTGCCTGGTAAGCCAGTTTCACTATCGGTGGGTCGTGAGCCAACTTTCCTACTAGTGGGTGGTTACCCAGTGTGGTAAACTATCATCCCTGGTAAAGGGTGGTGAGCCAACTTCACTAGTGGTGGGTGGTGGGCTAGTATCCCTAGTGGTGGGTGTTGAGACATCATCCCTTGTGGTGGGTGGTGAGTCAGCATCCCTAGTGATGGGTGATAAGCCACCTTCCTTAGTGTTGGATGGTGAGCCGGCATCCCTCGTTGTGGGTAGTGAGCTAACATCCATAGTGTTGGGTGGTGGACGAGCATCCCTAATGGTTAGTGGTGAGACAGCAACCCTAGTGGTGTGTGGTGACTCATCCCTAGTGGTGGGTGGTGTGTCATTATTCCTAGTGGTGGGTGTTGAGTTAGCATCCGTAGTGGTGGGTGGTAAGCCAGCATCCCTAGTAGAACGTGGAGAACCAGTTTCCTTAGTGGTGGGTGGTGAGTCATCATCCCTGATGAAGAATAGCGAACCAACCTCCATAGGGGTTGATGTTGAGCCAGCTTCTCTAGTGTTTGATGGTTAGCCAGCATCCCTAATGGTGGGCAGTGAGATAACATCCCTATTGGTGGGTGGTGGGCGAACATCCCTAGAGGTGGGTGAAGACAGTATCCCTAGCGTTGGATGGTGATTCATTCTCCCTAGTGGTAGTGGTGGGTCATCATCCCTAATGGTGGATGGTGAGACAGCATCCCAAGTGGTGGGTGGTGAGCCAGCTTCCCTACTTGTAAATGGTGAGGCAGCATCCCTAGTGGTAGGCCGTTAGCAACCATCCCAGGATGTGCCTGATAAGCCAGCATCACTATTGGTGGGTCGTGAGCCAGCTTTCCCACTAGTGGGTGGTTAGCCAATGTGGTGAGCTATCACCCCTGGTAGAGGGTGGTGAGCAACTTTACTGGTGGTGGGTGGTGGGCTAGTATCCCTGGTGATGGGTGGTGAGACACCATCCCTTGTGGTGGGTGGTGAGTCAACATCCCTAGTGGTGGGTGGTAAGCCAGCTTTCTTAGTGGTAGATGGTGAGATAGCATCCTTAGCTGTGGATGGTAAGTCATCATCTCTAATGAAGGGTGGTGAGCAAGCATCCCAAATGAAGGATGATGAGCCAACTTGCTTAATGTTGGGTGGTCAGCTTCAGTTGTGGTGGGTGGTGAGCCAGCTTCTCTAGTGATGAGTGGTAAGTCATTATCACTAATGAAGAGGGATGAGCCACCATTCCCAGTGGTGGGCTTTGAGGCAGCATTCCCAGTGGTGGGCTTTGAGGCAGCATTCCTAGTGGTGGGATGTGAGCCAGCTTTCTTACCAGTGGGTGGTTAGCCAATATTCCTAGTGGTCGGTGGGGAGCTATCATCCGTAGTGAAGGGTGGTGAGCCAACTTCAATAATGGTGGATGGTAAGCCACCTTCCTTAGTGTTGGGTGGTGAGCCAGCATCCCTCGTTGTGGGTAGTGAGCTAACATCCATAGTGTTGGATGGTGGGCAAGCATCCCTAGTGGTTAGTGGTGAGACAGCAACCCTATTGCTTTGTGGTGAGACAGCAACCCTAGTGGTGTGTGGTGAAACATCATCCCTAGTGGTGGGTGGTGTGTCATTATTCCTAGTGGTGGGTGGTGAGTTAGCATCCCTAGTGGTGAGTAGTGGGAGAACATCCCCAGAGGTAGGTGATGAGACAGTATCCCTAGTGGTGGATGGTGAGACATTATCCCCAGTGGTAGTGGTAGGTCATTATCCTTAATGGTGTGTGGTGAGCCAATATCCCAATTGTTAGGTAGTCAGCCAGCTTCTCTAGTTGTAAATGGTGAGGCAGCATCCCTAGTGGTGGGGCATGACCCAACATCCATAGTGGTGAGTGGTAAGCCAGATTCACTAGCGGTGGGTCGTGAGTCAGCTTTCCTACTAGTGGGTAGTTAGCCAACGTTCCTTGTGGTAGGTGGTGACCTATCATCCCTGGTAAAGGGTTGGTGAGCCAACTTCACTGGTGGTGGGTGGTGAGCCAGTTTCCCTGGTGTTGGGTGATAAGCCTGCTCCCCCTGTGGTGGACAGTGAGCTAACATCCATAGTGGTGGGTGGTGGGCGAGCATCCCTAGTGATGAGTGGTGAGACAGCACCCCTTGTAGTGGGTGGTGAGTCACCATCCCTAGTGGTGGGTTGTGGGTCCTCATCCCTAGTGGTGGGTGATGAGCCAGCATCCCTAGTGGTGGGTAGTATTCCAGCTTCCTTATCGGTGGGTGGTGAGCGAGCTTGCTTAGCTGTGGATGGTGAGTCATCATTTCTAATGAAGGGTGGTGAGCAAGCATCCTAACTGAAGGATGGTGAGCCAACTACGTTCATGTTGGGTGGCGAGCCAGCATCCTTAGTAGTGGGTGGTGAGTCAGCATCCCTAGTGTTCGACGATGAGCCAGCATCCCTTGTGGTAGTGGGTAAGCATCCCTAGTAGTTGTCCCTGAGCTACCGTCCCTTGTGGTGGGTTTGAATCATTATTCTTGGTGGGGGGTGGTGAATAGGTATCTGTAGTGGTGGCTGGTAGGCCAGCATCCCTAGTAGTGGGTGGTGAGCCAGCTTCCCTAATGGTGGGTGTTGAGTCATCATCCCTAATGAAGGGTAGTGAGCCAACTTTCCTAGTGGTGGGTGGTGAGCCAGCATCCCTAGTGATGGGTGGTAAGTCATCATCTCTGGTGGTGGGTGGTGAGCCAAATGCCCTAGTGGTGGTTGGTAAGTCATCATCCATAATGAAGGGTGGTGAAGAAGCATCCCTAATTGCCGACGTTGAGTCAGCTTTCCTGGTGGCAAGTTGTGACGCAGCTTTCCCACTGGTGGGCTGTCAGCCAATATTCCTTGTAGTGGGCGGTGTGTTAGCCAGCTCCCCTAGTGGTAGGTGGTGAGCCAGCTTCTCTAGTTTTGGGTGGTGAGCCAGCATACATAGTGGTGGGCAGTGAGATAACATCCCTAATTATGGGTGGTGGACGAGCATCCCTAGAGTCGGGTGGTGAGACAGCATCCATAATGGTGAGTGGTAAGCCAGCATCCTTAGTAGTGGACGGTGAGCGAGTTTCCCTATTGGTGGGCGGTGAGTTATTATCTCTAATAAACGGTGGTGAGCTGGCATCCCTAGTGAAGGATGGTGAGCCAACTTCCCTAGTGTTGGGTGGTGAGCCAGCTTCCCTAGTGTTGGGTGGCGAGCCAGTATCCCTAGTGGTGGGTATGCCAACATCCTTAGTGGTGCATGGTGAGTCATCATCCCGAGTGGTGATGGGTGAATCATCATCCATAACGAAGGGTGGTGAGCCAGCATCCCTAGTGATGGATGGTAAGCCAGCTTCTCTAGTGATGGGTAGTAAGTCATCACCCCTACTGAAGAGGGATGAGCCAGCATTCCCAGTGGTGTGCTTTGAGGCAGCATTCCTAGTGGTGGGTCGTGAGCCAGCTTTCCTACCAGTGGGCGGTTAGCCAATATTCCTAGTGGTGGGTGGTGAGCTATCATCCGTAGTGAAGGGTGGTGAGCCAACTTCCCTTGTGGTGGGTGGTGAGCCAGCTTCCTTAGTGTTGAATGGTGAGCCAGCATCCCTAGTTATGGGTAGTGAGCTAACATCCATAGTGTTGGGTGGTGGGCCAGCAACCCTAGTGATGAGTGGTTAGACAGCAACCTTAGTGGTAGGTGGCGAGTCATCATCCTTAGTGGTGGGTGATGCGTCATTATTCCTAGTAGTGGGTGGTGAGTTAGCACTCGAAGTGGTGGGTAGTAGGCCAGCATTCCTAGAAGTGGGTTGTGAGCCAGCTTCCCTAGTTGTGAAGGGTAGTAAACCAACTTCCCTAGTGGTAGGTGGTTAGCCAGCATCCCTAGTAATGGGTGGTGAGTAATCATCCCTGTTGGTGGATGGTGAGCCAGATTCCCTAATGGAGGGAGGTAAGTCATCATCCATAATGAAGGGTGGTGAAGGAGCATCCCTAATGGCCGGCGTTGAGCCAGCTTTCCTAGTGGTAGGTCGTGACGCACCTTTCCTACTGGTGGGTTGTCAGCCAATATTCCTAGTGGTGGGAGGTGTGTTAGCGTCCCTAGTGAAGGATCGTGAACAAAATCCCTAATGGGTGTTGAGCAAGCTTCCCTAGTTTTGGGTGGTGAGCCAGCATTCCTAGTGGTGGGCAGAGAGAAAACACCCCTAGCTGGGTGGTGAGCGAGCATCCTTAGAGTTGGGTGGTGAGACAGTATCCCTGGTGGTGGGTGGTGAGCCAGTATTCCTTGTGGTGGGTGGTGAGTCATCTTCCCTAATGAAGGGTAGTGAGCCAACTTCCCTAGTGGTGGGTGGTGAGCCAGCATCCCTAGTGGTGGGTGGTAAGCCAACATCCCTAGCGGTGGGTGGTAAGCCAACATCCCTAGTGGTGGGTGGTGAGTCATCATCCCTGGTGGTATGTGGTGGGTCAGCACCACTAGTGGTGGGTGATGGGCCAGCACCCCTAGTGGTAGGTGATGAGACAGCATCTCTAGTGTTGGGTGGTGATTCATCAATCCCATTGGTAGGTGAGCTAGCATCCCTACTGGTGGATGGTGTGTCATTATCCCTAGTGTTGGGTGGTGAGCCAGCATCCCTAGTAGTGGGTGGTGAGTCAGTTTTCCCTAGTGTTGGGGTGTGAGTGAGCTTCTCTCAATGTAGGTGATCTTTCTCTAGTGGTGGATGGTGAGCTAGCTTACCCTAATGGTAGTTGGTCAGCCAGCTTCCCTTAGTGTTGGGTGGTGAGTCAGCTTCCCCTGTTGATGGATGAGTCAGCGTTGTCTAATAGTGGGTGATGAGTTAGCTTCTAGTGGCGTGTGGTGAGCCAGCTTCCTCTAATGGTGGGTGATGAGTCAGTTTCCCCTAATGGTGAGTGATGAATCAGCTTCTCCTAGTGGTAGGTGGAGAGCCAGTTTCCCATAGTGGTGGTTGATGAGCAAGTTTCGCCTAATGGTGGGTGGTGAGTTAGCTTTTTCTAGTGGTGGGTGATGTGTCAGCTTTCTCTAAGTGTGGGTGAGTCAGTTTCCCCTAGTGGTGTGTGATGAGTCAGTTTTCTTTAGTGGTGGGTAGTGAGTCAGCTTCCCCAAGTGGTGGGGTGTGAGTCAGTTTCCCTTAAGTGTGGGTGATGAGTTAGCTTCTCCTATTGGTGAGTAATGAGTCAGTTTCCTTTAGTGGTGGATGGTGCGTCATCTTCCCCTATTTGTGTGGTATGAGTGAGCTTCCCCGACCGGAGGGTGATGAGTTAACTTCCCCTAGTGGTGTGTGGTGAGTGACCTTCCCCTAATGATGGGTGATGAGTCAGCTTCCCTTCATGGTGGATGATGAGTCAGCTTACCCTGGTGGTGGATGATGAGCTAGCTTCCCATAGAGGTGGTTGGTTGAGCAAGCTTCCCCTAATTGTGGGTGGTGACATAGCTTCTTTTTAGTGGTGGGCGATGAGTCAGCTTCTAATGATGGGTGACAGGTTAACTTCCCTTAATGGTAGGTGGTGAGCCAGCTTCCCCCGTGCAAACTGGTGAACTAGTTTTCCCTAGTGTTGGGTGGTGAGTCCTTTCCCTGGTGATGGATTGTGAGTCAGCTTTCCCTACTGATGGGTGATGAGTCAGCTTTTCTCAGGGATGTGTGGTGAGACAGCTTCCTCTAATGATGGGTGATGAGTCAGCGTCCCCTTATGGTGGTTGGTCAGCAAGCATCCCCTAATGGTGGGTGGTGAGCTAGCTTCCCATAGTGGTGGTTGATGAGTAAGCTTGAGTGGTGAGTTAGCTTTTCTTCGTGGTGGGTGGTGTCAGCATCCCTTAATGGTGGGTGATGAGTCAGTTTCCCCTAATAGTGGGTGATGCGTCAGCTTCCCCTAATGGTGGGTTGTGAGCCAGCTTACCCCAGTGGTAAGTGGTGTATCAGCTGGTGAGTAAGCTTCCTCTAGTGTTTGCTGGTGAGTTAGCTCCCCCTAGTGATGGGTGGTGAGTCAGTTTCCCCAAGTGGTGAATGGTGAGTGAACCTCCCCAAGTGGTGAGTCAGCTTCCCCTAGTAGTAAGTGGCGAGTCAGCTATCCTTAGTAGTGGATGGAGAGTCAGTTTCCTCTGGTCATGGTCAGTGACTCAGGTTCCCCAGTCAGTATATGATGAATCAAAATTCCCTAATGTTAAGTAGTTAGTCAGATTCCTCCTCCACCTATGGCTGATCCGTGAACATGATTGCCATACAAGTTGGCGGTGGATCAGTTTCCCCATTATTAGCATTTACATCGGTTTTCCTTGATGGTGGATTTGAAAACACTTTCACCAATCGATGGATTGTGAGTAAGTTTGTCGTGTAAGCAGGCGGCAGGTCAACTTCCCCTGATAGTGAAGTATGAGTCACCTTCCCGTAGGTGTGAGTAAAGCTTCATCGAATGACTGATCAAGTGATTATCCCTTTTCAGCAATTTGTGA
>JAUUDZ010445484.1:2036-12903 GCA_032361705.1 Panulirus versicolor
TTCACTCTACGGGTGGAGTAGCGAGGCGTGGCGTGGAGCGAGCGAGGGGAACAGAAAACACTCATGTATGGCGCCAGCTCAATGAACTGTGTGGGATGGCTTGTTGAACATGAATTTCTGATGCCTTACCTGAATTCTTCCAGTATCTTGTGTGTGTGTGTGTGTGTGTGTGTGTGTGTGTGTGTGTGTGTGTGTGTGTATGTGTGTGTGTGTGTGTAATTATTTTGTTGTGTGTTACGGGTAGAGTTTCAAACTCGTGTTGCCCCCGTCTCTTACCGATATGCCAGGTACTCATCACTCGACCAGCCTCAAGGGATGTTTGTAAACCTGAGCGTCAGAGATATAAGGGTTTTAGGAAGAAGGAAATAGGAAAGAAATAAGAGAATTCCTCAGCTTCGTTGTCCGAGGAAGAAAAAAAAAGTGTCACAACGGCCAATCCTCGTGTAGCCGGTCTCCACACACAAACCATGGGAAGCACGAGTTATATTGTGGCAGAGAAACATGCAAACAGCTCACGAGAACAGCTCACATGAAAAATAACTACGGCATCTCATCAACAGCCTCGTCCTTGTGTAGCAGAATATATTATTTTGATTATGTGTGGTATCCATGATAAAGTGGAGGACATGGTTATGTCCAACATGTCTATGCCATTGCAGGGTTGAAATCTGGTGTTTTACAATTAAACAACTAACGAATGATAATTAGAAAGAGATATGGGTATAAATGTGGTTTAGAACTACTGAATTTAAGTAAGTTATTACTTCCTCGCTTCCGAGGTGCATTACCAGCCCGCATCAAGAAAGGAAATGTGTTCAGAGAGAGATGGAGAAGAAACACCGGAATGAGGAGGGTATGGGAAAATGAGTTGAAGTGTGTGGAGTGGAATCATCACCCTGAGAGTGAAAACTGGTAACACGCTGAGGAGAAAGAACATTTGTGGAGAGAAGGAAGAGAGTAGGCGATAGCATTGAGCCCTGAGGAACACCACTGTCGACAGGATAGGATGGGGGAGGGAAATCGCTTCATCAACAACTACTGCAGTGGATCGGCTACAGAGGAATCTACGCCGAAAAATGAGAAGAAAAGGGAAGTTTAAAGAGCAAACTGTCTATTCGATCTTCTTGTTTCTTTCATACGATTCGACTTATTTCTCTTTAACATGTGCCAATTCAAACTTACGTTATTTTGTACATATCATTCCCAAGTATTTTCAGTGGAAGGGTATATCTCGACAGAGATGAATATAACTGACGTATTTTCTACCCTCTGTAGCATTAGCATCAGTGGAGGTCAGGTGGATGACGAATGAGGAGGACAAGCTCAGTTTTGGGGTTAGATGGGTTGGGACTAAGGAATAGCTCAGGATGGTGAGGCCAGGGGAGTGAGGACTGGTGAGTTGTTCAGCACAGTGAGGCCAGGTGAGTGGGAGACTAGTGAGTTGCTTAGCACAGCGAGGCCAGGTGAGTGAGGACTGGTGAGTATTTCAGCTTGGAGGAGGCCGAATGAGGAGGGACTAGTGAGTAGAGCACCTTTGGATGGCCAGGTGAATGGGGACTGGTGAGTTGCTCAGCTTGGGAAAGCCAGTTAAGTGGGGACTGAGGACTACTTCAGCTTTGGGATGTCAGGTTAATGGGGACTGAGAGGTAGCTCAGTCTGGTGAGGAGAGGTCAGTAGGGACTAATGAATTGCTCAGCTTAGGGAAGCCAGGTGAATGAGAACTGGAGAGTAGCTCGGTGTGGGTCGGCTAGGCTGGTTTGGAAATGGTGGCTAGCTTAGCTTGGGGAGGCTAGGGTGAGTAAGGACTAGAGCGTTGCTCTGGTGAGTGAGGCTAGATGACTGGGGACGAGGAAATAGCTCAATTTTTCCCCAGGTGACAAAATGTGTATGGTCTTGTCGGGGCCACTTTCCACTGTAATGATCCACTCCTTTATTGGTCGACTGACAAACCTCGTGATGTTAGTGTGTGTGGCCTAGCTCTCTGCAGCTCCTTTGGTGTTGTATCCATTTCATGTCTCTAATTATGTCCCCTTTGCTTTAGCCTTCCTAATGCAATGAGTGCGGAATAGATTTATGTCTGTGATCATTTCCCAATCTCATTACTGCTGGAGTCTGGACTAGCTCAAGGCTGGTGTGTTGATCGTGTGTGTGCGTGTGCCATCAGGGATGACTATATATGTGTCGTCGTCTGCATAAAGAATGGCCAGGTTCATGTACCCTTCAGGAGGAGGGATGTCACCTGTGCGTGTCGTAAAAAAAAAGTGTTGGTAACAGTACGCTGCCTGTCTATGACTGGAGGAACTCCTCGTTTTCTGTCTTTGGTGACGCTCGTTTGGAAAATGCAAATCCAGGCAAGCCAAGCTGTAACGGCGTATTATTCAAGATCGCTCATCCACACAGTCAAACATCCCCTATTGTCCCCTTCGTATGATGGTGAAATTTCCTTCTACGATTCTGAAGGTTATCATTATTATTCATTCATGCAGCGGTTATCACCGGAGGAGGTGATGCTTCTACCACCCCCGGAAGCTATCATGACCACACTTATGAATGGTATCGTCTTCCAGGAACCATGGTAATCTGAAGTTCATCATTCTTTCGTACTATTTCTCCTCTAGTGGACCGAAGCTCTTTGAATCAGCAACCTCCCTGGCATTTGTAGCACTGGTATCAATGCTACCAAATGGCAAAATCTGGTCGAAAATTGAGAGTTAGGTAGTTAGGTACTCTCTCAGACTACAACAGCTCCATTCTCAAATAACCACATGTAAACGTGGTTTTTTTCCCTCGACCGCTTCCTATGGCTAAGTTCACCTCACTCAGCACATCAGCCCCTGTAAACCACATCCCTCCAATCCGCTCTCTCCCTTGCACGTCTCAAATCCCCCTCCATCCTCCCATGTGAAGTCCCTTCCTTACCTGCCTCTTGTGTTCCGATGCAACCTCACTCTCCCTCAGTCCTGTAGTCCCTCTCTTCCCCGCTCCCTGTAATCCCTGACAACTCTCACTCCCCAAGTTTGCCGTTCTTGCTCTCTACCACTTCTTGCAGTCCATGGAAGCGCTCCCTTTCCTCAAGTACCCAGACCCACCCACCTCCTGTTAGTAGTGCCGTGGTAACTCACCCTCCCTGAAGCCACTCACTCTTTGTTAGCCTCAGATTGCAGACTTCCTTTATAGAAAAAACACTATCTTTGACATTCAAGAAAACGTGTCTTTACAGAGCGAGCATAAGTAGGTATAGAACCGACTAAGTCCAATAAAGTGTTTTAATCAAGATGAATTTCTTTTTCATGAGGTTTAAAAGTCATCTCCCACCCGTGCATTTTGTAGGAACCCGATTCTCAAATCCGTGTTAGATTTACGAGACCACAGGTGTATGTAAATAATGCGATTATATTCTCGTAAACGGCTGTAAATCCGGGTCCGTGCCATTACTCTCTAGACCACAGTGTTAGGTCGTTTACTTATCCTTCTGAATTATGGCCGATTATAACACGTATTATCAAATTCCTATTATTTTTGTTCTTGAGTGACATTCCTTATATATTCATTTTTTCCCCAACAGGTACGACGTTGAGGTGGACACCAATGCCCGTCATTGGTGTCTTTTTTCACATGTGATAAAGAAGACGAGTTTAATGAAATAATATGCAAGACACGACCTGCCCAGCTTCAGGTCACCAGTGGAGAGCCATGTACCAGGTCATCACTGGAGAACCATGTACCAGGTCATCACTGGAGGACCATGTACCAGGTCATCACTGGAGGACCATGTACCAAGTCATCAGTGGAGAGCCATGTACCAGGTTATCACTGGAGAACCATGTACCAGGTCATCACTGGAGGACCATGTACCACGTCATCAGTGGAGAGTCTTGTACCAGGTCACCACTCGAAATCCGTGTATCATATCACAACTGGAAAGCTTTGTACCAGGTCACCACTGGAGAACAATGTGTCAGGTCACTTCGGACCAAACGACAAATGAAGGAGGCCAAGATGACCTCTTAGGACCAGTGATATGACCTCAGCAGCTGACAGAGAACATAACCTTTTATTGTGCCCTCCATCACACTTGATATCGTAAGGTTGAAATCCATGTAGACACTCCATAAAGTTTAATCCCCTGTGTACTGATAACTCCCACGTGAGTTGGCTCTGCAGAAGTTGGGGGATGCTGTAAAGCCACAGTCAGGAAGCTGTAAATCATCTACATCTGTTCAGACAAACAGGCCTGTGATTCCTTCAAGGCTAATGAGAAACCAAATCACGCTATCAGGGAAAATAGATCCACGTTTTGAAACAGATCAAGCGATTTTTTCGTCACTTACACGCAGCTCGGAAACAAAATCCATCATATAGTTTTATATAAATGAAATTCGATGTGTAAATGCTTCAATAATTCCAATAATGATTGTGCAATGTGATGGCATCATGACGAATGTGAATGATGCACGAGTTGGGTGTAGAGAATTCCCACTTTTGAATACTTGCCATCTCATCCACATCATGTCCAAATGTCTTACAGTTTTCTAGGATTTTTTTTTTTTCAAGAGTTAAGGGCTCACTATGACCTGGCAGAGAAATAGAGAAACATAAAGAAGATAAAATAAGAGATAAAGAACTCATGAAGAACAAACGAGCATTTTGCAGTCTGAGAAATCGAGGATTTGCACTCGCTAGACAACATGTTCTACCGCTTCATATAGAGTAGGATTCCTCTGGCGATCCTGTCCAAGCGGCCATTAAAGATTCAGCAGGAATATCATAGATTCCCGCAACACGCCAGTTATTGTTCTTGTGTTGAAGGCGGTGTCCGAGAGAGCTAACAGCCCAAGACCACAATAGGCCAAGTTATATCGACAGATTCTAAATCCAGGAACCATACATTTACCAGGCGTCTTGGGTCCATGAGAGGACTGTATCGTGTTGTGGTATACAGGACGTTTCAATGGCGCTGAGATGTGTGTCAGGCGTCAGTACTGGTGAGGTTAAAAAAGAGAGTTGTGTTGAAGACAATAGGAAGTTCACAGCTGGGTAACAAAAGCAGATGCTGAGGTTAGTGTTAGATCATCAGACGACAGGTGTTAGAGAGGGAAAAAATGACTATTGTTAGATATCATCAGACGAAAAGGGTTGGGTAGTGAGGTTACATGTGTTAGGTAGGTGAATGATTACCAAGAACATTCAGACGATAGGTGCTCATAAGCCTGAAAATAGGTGTTAGATGATCAGACGAGTGGTGTTAGATAATCAGATGATGGGCGTTAGATGATCAGACGACTGTTTTTAGAGAGCCAGACGATAAATGGTACATAATCAGACGATAAACTGTAGGTAATCAGACAAGAGGTGTTACATGATCATATGACATTTGTTAGATAATCAGATGACAGGTGTGACATAGTCATACGATAGGTGTCAAAGAATGAGATGATAGGAGAAGGCCAGCCTGCCTTGGACGCCCTCTGTACCCACTACCAGAGAAAGGGTGGGACACACCCGTTGATCTGCTGTCACAATTTGATTAAGTGGCTCACGAGAGGCGGGGGAAAAAAAAAGGTTGATTTGAGAAACGTAAAAGGAGAAAAGGGAAACAGAGGACAGTTATAAAGTGTACAAATGCATGGTGAAGGTTTTTGATGAAATGTGTAAGTTGCAGCTTGCTGAATATGTACTGTACTCCTGTCAGCAGCCCTTGTCCTAGGGACACAACACAATCTGGAGACTAGGTCAGTGAACTTACAGACTCTGAACTGTCCAGGATGGTTCTAGGGAGGAAGAAGACATGAAACAAAAGAGACGCAAGACGTATGACATGCAGTACCCTACCCCAGAAGGCAGAGTCAGCAAGCAATCCCCCCGCCACCAAATATGGTACGAGTCATACTCGCTCCCGACTCGAGGGAATTACAGGAACCATAATACAGCCTCGCCAACACACTATACCTACCGCCTCAACACGCACGGCTGGTTACATTGCCCTATACCAACAGTGTAAGGATCTCCGAAACGGACACTAATGAGAAGAGTTTTCTATTATTGACTCGCCACTCAACTCTGTAAAGACCATATTTACTCCGTTTTCTTTAAGTTTCCTTTGGGACAAGTGACTCAAGAGTGACTGATAAGGTCGTTGTGTTGCCGGCCCAGAGGCCCACTGTGTACCCTCCCAACATGCCTCCTCTCAAGACGTGTACCAACTGAAAATTTAAAAAAAGAGTTCTCTGAAGACCCTCCACTTTATAAAGGGTACACGAGTGTTCCGTGATTACATGATTATAGTTTTAAGAATGCTCTAACGCTGGTAAATGTTTGGGAGCCGCCTCATTTTTTTCTCCATCTCATGAAGAAAACGTAATAGGATAAAAAAAAAGGGGGGGACTGTGAATTATTTAGTGGCTCAGGTAGAAGAAAATGCCTAACAATGGAGTCTGGCAGTAACAAGAAACTCTTGAATTACAGACCCTAAACACATTCACACCTCTCGTCGACTTCCTCACTCTCTCGTACACACACTCCACAGTGACGGGGAACTGTACAGTGAGGGGGCAAGGGAGGGTATTAACAAAACAACCACGTAACCTCTACCCTTTCCCGCATCACCTGTCCCCGATGGCATAAGAGACAGGGGAAGTGGGTATCCATAAGTACCAGGCAGAGCAGTCCACTCACGCCAGAACCACAGGAGCCAGTTTCTGTTCCAGGTAACGAGAGTGCGATAGCCAGCAGCCCCCCTCTCTCTCTCTCTCTCTCTCTCTCTCTCTCTCTCTCTCTCTCTCTCTCTCTCTCTCCGCGTCAAGGCTTCCTGGCAGTACCCATGCATGGCTGGTTCGCCCCCCTACCTAACGACTCAGCGCAGGACGGAGCTGGAGAGATCTAACAACTAGTAAGTCAACCCAACCCCACATGAAAAAAAAAAAAAAGATACAGGGTAGTGAGGATCGAGGCTTTACCCAATTCCACACAAGGTAGTGAGGGTCGAGACTTTACCCAGTTCCATACAGGGAAGCGAGGGATCAAGGCTTTACCCAGTTCCATACATGGAAGTGAGGGTCAAGGCTTTACCCAGTTCCATACAGGGAAGCGAGGGATCAAGGCTTTACCCAGTTCCATACAGGGAAGTGAGGGTCGAGAATTTACCCAGTTCCACATAGGCTTTACCCAGTTTCACACAGGGAAGTGAGGGTTGAGGCTTTTTCTAGTTCTAGGCTGGTTGCCCACATCCTCTGAAGCGAATAGGTAGAGTATTTCCCCAGTACTACTCCAGCCACAGATCTCCCACCGCAGGACGTAGTACAAGGTGGTACAGGGGGCAGTTCCACGCCCCCAACACATGATAGGTCGGCTCACACTCCCTAAGGACTTCACTCCATCTAGGATGATTCTCAAGAGACTGTGGTGTGGCTCCGCGGCATCCTGTTGTGGTGTGGTCCATTGTTGATGTCTTCTACGGTGTCGCTTTACTGAGTTACTGCGGTGTGTGGTGCCGTGTTGTCGGGGTGCTGCTCTGTGATGCTGTGGTGTACAGTGCGACATCATAGGGTGTAGTGTGGCGTCAAAGCATAACGCTGTGGTGTGGTGCTGTGGTACGGTGTTGCTCTGTGGTGTGGTGCTGTGGTACGGTGCTGCTCTGTGGTGTGGTGCTGTGGTACGGGGTTGCTCTGTGGTGTGGTGCTGTGGTACGGTGTTGCTCTGTGGTGTGGTGCTGTGGTACGGGGTTGCTCTGTGGTGTGGTGCTGTGGTACGGGGTTGCTCTGTGGTGTGGTGCTGTGGTACGGTGTTGCTCTGTGGTGTGGTGCTGAGGTGTGGTGTTGTGATATGGTTTTATTGTGTGGTGCTGTGGTGTGGTGCTGTGGTATAGTACCATAGTGTGGAGATGCGATGTGGCATTATGGAATATTGTGGCAAGATGATGTGGTGTATGTGTGTGTGTTTGTGTGTGTGTGTGTGTGTGTGTGTGGTACGGCAGTGTGACGCTGTAGTATGGGCTGTAGTGTCGTGCTCCTTCAACATATATAACCATATAAAAGGCACCAAACAATATCCATTGGAGAAGCTGGCATGAAGCATGGCACACTGGATGTCGTCCACTACATTACACTATATAATGACTGTCGCAGAAAAACTCGTACGATGTTGCCTGAACTGATCACTTCATGGAATACTTCACAGACTTTTGGCAGGCGTCGTCGCTCTTGGGAATATTTCACCACACATCTTGTCGCCATAGCGACTCTTCGTTACTCTGATACGAGAACCTTTAAAAGAACTGTATTTCAAGATCATTCTAATCTTTGTGTTGTGTAATACATGAAATTACTCTTGTCCGACGCAGACTTCCACAACAATATCTGCAGACAGATAAAGGCTATACGTAACCAAATGTTGTAGTGTGTGCTTCGTTATGTATAATCTAACGTTATAGTTATGTGTTTGTATGTCATACTATTATATTCAATCTTTCATCAGACTCTATTGCTGCTGCTCCGTGAACACAGACTTGTTTCCCGCTAAGCAGAAGAACAAGAGCCAGCTCCAGTGTCACGAGGACAGGTACACAGCCACACAGAGAACCACTGATCAAAGAGAGCTTCTGAAGCTGTATTGATAACGGGCCTTTAGACCTTGTAATGAGCCTCGTTCGTGCTCTCTTTGACTGCACATGTGGGATGAACAACCCTGTAAACAAGAGAGGAATGTAATTTCCAATTGTTTTATTCAATCGGATCGAACAAGTGCGTCCTGTTCTGCAAGCTGCCTGCCCCTTGCTTTGCAACGCCCATTCTGTCTTTGTCTACCTGTCTTCCTGATTGAGGGATAGTCTGTCTTTTCGTTTGTCTGTCTGTCCGTCCGTCTGTGCTAACCCAACTCCGCAATGTATGCCGACCCCTTACTTACAGTATTAGACGTTATGTAAAATAAAGTGTTAACCAACTCTCTCTCTCTCTCTCTCTCTCTCTCTCTCTCTCTCTCCCCCTTAATCCTGCAGGTTGGAGCCTGAGGTCAGGCTCGGGGGGCCCCCGAGGTGCCACACATTCCTCCGCTACAGTGAGAGTTATGAGGCAACACGCGCCGCTCATGGCAGCCCTCACCACCTCATCCATCTCACTCCTTCCAACTCCAAGATCCTGTGGGGGAGGGTCAGCCCAAGGAGGAGGAGGAGGAGAAGGAGGTGGCTGTGACCCAGGTTTTCCAAGAGATGGGTTGGGATAGGGAGGAATGGTGGACTGGGGCGAGGAGATGGGGGTGTTGGGATGGTGTAGCTGGGTCTAGCTGTGACCTCAGCTGTCGACTGTGTCTGGTCAATGGCACCATCACCGACGGTCGTCTTGGGTGTTGTGTAGCTGATGTTAGGAGACGAGCCCAAAGCTTACCCAAGGTGTTCTTTAGCTGATGTTAGGAGACTATCCTATAGCTTGTCTTAGGTGTTCCTTAGCTGATGTTAGGAGATTGTCCTCTCGCTTGACTTCGGTCTTCCTTAGCTGATGTTAGGCCACTATCCTATAGCTTTCTTAGGTGTTCCTTAGCTGATGTTAGGAGACTGTCCTATAACTTGTCTTTGGTCTTCCTTTGCTGATGTTAGGAGATTATCCCCATGACGGTTAGCAGTCATCCGGAGTCATGTACTGACCCAACAAGATAGGTGGGATGTTCCCAGACTAAACCCTTCAAAAATTTGTTTTCGTTTCTTCTTTATATACAAACCACTTTTGGCTTGGTTTTGTCGGTATGATGGAATAAGTCTGACATGTATAAACGAGGGCATATGTGCTATAAATGGAAGGGACAAAGAGAATAAGTGACCAAATTGGAGGTGGAAAGATGGAGTGAAAATGATTTTGAATAATCGGGGCCTGAACATGCAGGAGGGTGAGAGGCGTGCACGGGATAAAGTGAGCTGAAACGATGTGGTATACTGGGGGCGACGTGCAGTCAATGACTCGAACCAAGGCACGTGAAACGTCCGGGTTAAACCATGGAAAGGCCAGTTGGTCCTGGTTATGGATAGGGAGCTTTGGTTTGGGTGCGTTGCACCTGACAGCCTGAGAATGGATGTGACCGAATGCGGCCTATTCTTCGTCTGTTCCTGTTGCCTCGCTCAACAGTTTGTGTCGAAGTTGTTTGCCTTCCTGTAAGGACTCCAGCAGAGCTGGATAATAGTTTGATTACAGTGGCTCGGTTATAATAGAGACTCCGGCAGAGCTAGCTTAGAGTTTACCTTGAAATTGTTTACTCTGGTGTCCATGTCATCCCCCATTCCCCACCCTCCACCCCCACCCTGACTTCAGTCGTTGTCATTCCTGCCAGGAATGAAGTCAGCCGTTGCTATCCCTGTTAGGACTGACATCAGCCGCTGCCACCATACCTGCCGGAACTGATATCGGCCACCGCTACCACCCCTGCCAGGACTGACATCAGCCGCTGCCACCATACCTGCCAGGACTGATGTCAGCTGCCGCTACCCCAACCAGGATCAATGTCAGCCGCCGCTCTCACCCCTACCAGGACTGATGTCAGCTGCCGCTACCCCTACCAGGACTGATGTCAGCCGCCGCTACCCCTCCCAGGACTGATGTCAGCCGCCGCTCTCAGCCCTACCAGGACTGATGTCAGCCGCCGTCATTCATCAAAGGCAGGAGTTAGAAAAGGTACCAACGCCTCATACCCTTGTGGCCGTGATCAAAGGGGGCGCGATGGATTACTTCTATCCCCTCCCCCCCCCCCCTTCCCCCCCTAGCCGCTCCCCCTCCTCTCCACCAAAGTCCCACTCCCAATGCCTCTCCCTCAACAGACCTCCCACCCCACCTCAACCCGACCTCCTGCCTGCCTGCCAGCCCTTCTCTTCCCCACCCATCCATCCTCC
>JAUUDZ010445495.1:0-12902 GCA_032361705.1 Panulirus versicolor
CTCTGGGAGGGAGAGAGAATGGGAGGCAGTGGCACTATTGCTCTGGGAGGGAGAGAGAATGGGAGGCAGTGGCACTACTGCTGTGGGAGGGAGAGAATGGGAGGCAGTGGCACTATTGCTCTGGGAGGGAGAGAGAATGGGAGGCAGTGGCACTATTGCTCTGGGAGGGAGAGAGAATGGGAGGCAGTGGCACTACTGCTGTGGGAGGGAGAGAATGGGAGGCAGTGGCACTATTGCTCTGGGAGGGAGAGAGAATGGGAGGCAGTGGCACTATTGCTCTGGGAGGGAGAGAGAATGGGAGGCAGTGGCACTATTACTGTGGGAGGGAGGGGATGGGATGGCGGAGGCCTTTTGCTGTAGGAGGGAGAGAGTGAGAGGCAGAAGCACTACTGCTGTGGGTGGGAGAGAGTGGGAGGCAGAGGCACTACCATTGTGGGAGGAAGGGACTGTGGGAGGGAGAGACTGGGAGGCGGAGGCACTACCACTGTGGGAGGGAGGAAGTTGGATGCAGGAGTCCTATACTCTTGCGGGACATCCTTGGCTAGGTTAGGATACGCGACGCGGGAATAAGATTTTCTCCTTAGCCTTCTGTCAGTTTGTCTTTCTATCTATCTGCCTCTCGTTATTCCTCGGAGTTTGATTGGTTTGCGAGTCGTGAAGTCACAGGCTTTGTAGATTGCGTGTTGTCCCACGAAATTCTGGCGAGTGTAAGTTGGGAAGTGCGATGAGGCCTTGTGATGATGCTTCTGTGTTTCTTCAAAATGATGGCTCTGGGTTTCGGACCAAGTGAGAATATTATCATTGCAGCATGCCTGTAGTTTTTATTTTTTTATTTTTGGTGTCTTATATCAAACAGCAACAGACCACTGGGTCCTAACCAGGCTGTGTTGAAGTGTCGTTTCATCCCAGATTATCGCACTTTACCCTGCTCTCGCACGGAAGGTACCACTCCTATGAAAGGGGTACGCTACATGACCAACTGGTCAACGGCGATGCTTGTCGTGGCTCCAGACAACCTTCCTCATCACAATGTAAACATGTGGATGCTGGGGGACAATATGTACAGGCTGCAGGTGTTGTCTTATATCATTACCTTTTCGCTTCATTACGCTGTAACACATTGTATATCAGGATAGGAATCTATATATCGTCTTCCCAGTACAAAATACAAAAGCTTTTTTTTTCTTTTTCACTCAACCTTGTTGTGGGTCAGTTATGTTTGCTGGGGACCAGAAATGCCATTAAGTACCGAAATTGCTGGAGGTTTCCCTCTAGTGGTCGTTTTCTTAACGCTAGATTCGTTTCGTTCATTGTGTGGGATGTTCTTATGAAGGTGGAGGTACAGCTGGGTATTGTGGCTACGGAGAATTGTTATGTAGGTCGCCTGTATCCAGCACATCACGGAAGAGATGTGTTATTCTTCCTGCAATGTCAGGTTGAAGGATACACATAACTCTGACCTAAGTCGGAGGGGAATGCTGATGATAAAGGAGGTATAATGATAATGTTATTCCCCAGTAAGGCCTGGGAGAGGTTCACAGTCTTCTCCCACCAGCACGACTCTGTGTTTACTTGTGTAGGTAACCTGGTGTTCTACCAGGACTGATCTACTGTGACGGGAGTAGAATGTGAGATCCGTTAACAGGAAATACGAGATGCTAAAGACACATGATTCAGCAACAATAAGAATGATTATATTTCTTTCATGTACACAAGAGCCACAAAACTATATCCTGCACGAACAAACGAGGATTAAAGGATTCAACACCTGCCAAAACTAGTCGATAAAACGGTCTTAAGCCTTAGAATAGGATAGTATTACCCTTAAAACGCCTGTCCGACCCTTGGATATGATTGCCTGGCCTTATCCCTGACCCTGAGGGCCAGTCCATCACACCCAAGGGTTCTATCATCATGGTACTCCAGACACTAACTGTTTACTATCATCATGGTACTCCAGACATTAACTGTTTACTATCATCATGGTACTCCAGACATTAACTGTTTACTATCAACTGTCTCGCCACACGACCAAACGAGTCCTGTTCACCTTCAGAACTATGCAGTAAAATGTTACAGATGTTCATAACCAAATATTACAAATGTTCATAACCAAATATTACAAATGCGCATAACCAAATATTACAAATGCTCATAACCAAATATTACAAATGGTCATAACCAAATATTACAAATGTTCATAATCAAATATTACAAATGTTCATAACCAAATATTACAAATGCTCATAACCAAATATTACAAATGTTCATAACCAAATATTACAAATGTTCAAACCCAAATATTACAAATGGTCATAAGCAAATATTACAAATGTTCATAACCAAATATTACAAATGTTCATAACCAAATATTACAAATGTTCATAACCAAATATTACAAATGTTCATAGCCAAATGAAAGTTGGGAATTTTAATGAAGTTCCTACGTACCGTCGGCATTGCTGTGTGTTGGGTCTGCTCTTGGTGTTGGCTGATCGACCGAAGGTGTTACACCCATAAGGTTATTAACATGTTAAACTATACAGAGAGAGAGGGAGGTATGTACAGGGATACACCAACCTATACACCCTCACAAACTATACACAGAGAGAGGGAGGTATGTACAAGGATACACCAACCTACACATCCACACAAACTATACACAGAGAGAGGGAGGTACAGGGATACACCAACCTACACACCCACACAAACTATAACTGTTCATCGTTTATGTGATCCAACTTTATTGCCGAACATATGACACGGAGTTATAATGTCAAAAATAAATCATGGCCTAAATGTTGTACTTGTTAGGGTATACAGAGATCAGATGGATGTCGTAGAGGTCAGAGGGAGGTCATGGAGGTCAGACTAGGTCACAGACGTCAGGAGTGAATACTAGAGGTGAGAGGGAGGTCATGAAGATCAGAATAATTCATGGAGTTCACAAGTAGAATGATCAAGGCCAGAGGGAGGTCACGGAAGTAAAATGTATGTTATTGAGGTCGCACGCAGACCATAGATATCAGAGGGAGGTCATGAAGGTCAGAAGCAGGTCATAAGGCAGATTATGGAGGTCAAAGAGAGATTATGGAGGTCACAGGGAAGCTTAGGACAGAATCAGGTCATGGGGTCAAATGCAGGTCAAGTAGGTCAGAGACAGGTCATAAGGACACAAGCCGTCAACATGTATAAATCAGTCGTTAACCGGCCAGTCAAGGGCTCAGAGACGAGCAAGTGGCTTAGCTAGGGAGTAACAAAGTGACAGTAATTGGAGGTCAACTGTAGTACAGTACCAGCCCTGGTAGGCTCATTAGGCCTGTCAGAGAGCGCCATGTACTGGACATGGACACCCCAGGGATCACTCCAGCCCAGGTACAAGCTGTTGGCTGGCCAGGCCTGTCATAGCTGTGGTACTCTCCCTGGTCAGACAAGCCACCCTAGACACCCCAGCCAGACAGGCCACCCTAGACACCCCAGCCAGATAGGCCACCCTAGACACCCCAGCCAGACAAGCCACCCTCGACACCCCAGCCAGACAGGCCACCCTAGACACCCCAGCCAGACAGGCCACCCTAGACATCCCAGCCAGACAGGCCACCTTAGACACCCCAGCCAGACAGGCCACCCTAGACACCCTAGTCAGACAGGCCACCCTAGTCCTCACAAATCACCTCACCCACAACACCGTTAGGTTCTCTCATATAACCTTCAAACACTGGATCATATATTTCCCTCGTGATTCTCACTTTACTCATAAACTTTAATGTTCTATCTTCTCTCATACACGCACACACACACACACACACACACACACACACACACACATACAGCATCGAAAACCCCATCATTCATTTATCCAGTCAACCACTGCCTTGGTATCTCATCTGTAGCATGTTTCTTTATTCCTCATATATCCTCAACCCTGGACATGTCTCCACTCTCAGAAGTTGTACCTTCAGGTCGCGGACTCCCCTAGCTGGAGGAGGACCTGCTGAACAGACTGCCATTCCTACTGTCTGCCGCACCCGCAGGCTTCCACTTGCCTCACAATAAACAGAATAGATACACTGTAACAAATCTTCCTTCTACCTCATCATTTTCCTTCCTCTGCTCCATTATCTTTCCTTCCTCTGCTCCATCATCTTTCCTTCCTCCGCTCCATCATCTTTCCTTCCTCTGCTCCATCATCTTTCCTTCCTCTACTCCTTTATCTTTCCTTCCTCTGCTCCATCATCTTTCCTTCCTCTGCTCCATCATCTTTCCTTCCTCTGTTTCATCATCTTTCCTTCCTCTACTCCATCATCTTTCCTTCCTCTGCTCCGTCATCTTCATTATACATTTCAGTAAGAAACAAAAGACTTAAAACAAAGAGCGTCACTGTCTTCTTCAGTTGTCATCGTCTGTAGACAACTGACCTGACTCCTTCTCTTACTGCAGGTCCCCAGTAGGGGCTGGCAGGCTCCCAGCAGCAGCAGGTGCTGGCAGATACCCACCTCAATGTCAATCAGGTCATCTGTTGCTGGCATTCCCATGTACTGTCCTCCAGCAGATAACCTCGTCATAGACCATCAGTTCCTCTGTTATCTGGTTTTCCATGTAGCGTCCAGCAGATGGCCCTGTTATAGACCAGTAAATCTTTTACCTGGCTTGCCCATGTGTTTCCCTCCAGCAGATAACCTCGTCATAGACCATCAGTTCTTTTGTGACGTGGTTTTCCTGTGTTCTCCTATGAACCGTCGTTGCTACTAATCATATCTGTATCGTAATTACCAACAACAAATATCAAGGTGAAGGCCACTTGTTCCCAAACTAAAGTGTTTTCTTTGAACCTTCACAATATCCCTAATGATACTGATTCCATCATTATGATGTATGTTACATCAAAGAACAAGGCTCAGGCCGGCAGGTGGGCAGGTGAACAATAACGTTAATCAAGCGAAGGATAATCCCTGGTAATCCTGGTTCTAATTATAATCCTCCCTGATGATCAAGTAATTAATTCAATCAGAAATGTTGATTATCTCGGTTATTGTTTGCTACAACACCAACTGTGATATCACACACTCGTGGTAGGTGTGTGATGGTTCCATGAAATGGTCTGCCACGTCAGGTGGAAAGTCAGCATAAATGTTGTGTGTGTGTGTGTATATATATATATATAGGACAAAAACAAGTTGACTGAATGTGAGTAAAACCAAAGTAATTCGATACATTTGAGCAAAGAAACAAGTTAGTTGGGGATGTAGGTGTGAACGAAGAAAAACTGGAGGAAGTGAAGTGTTGTAGATACCTGGGAGTGAGCATGGCAGCGAGAGGGACCGTGAAGGCGGAGGTGAGTCATATGATGGGTGAGGGGGCGAAGATGTGGTAACAATGAGGAATGTATGGAGAAAAAGGTTACTATATGGGGGGCGAAAATGGGCATGTTTGAAGTTCCAGTAGTCACAATGATGTTGTATGGATGCGTTGCATAGGTTATGGATGAGAATGTACGTGAAGAATGGTGGATGTGTTGGAAATGAAATGTACGAGGACAATATGTGGTGTGAGGAGGGTTGATCGGGTAAGCAATGATGGGGCAATATAGAATAGAGGAAACATGAAAAGTATAGTTCAGATCAGAGGAGGGTGTGCTGAAATAGTTTGGACATATGGAGAGAATGATCGAAGAAAGGTTGACAAAGATATAGATTTTAGAAGTGCAGGGTACATGGAGAAGGGGAAACCAAATTAGAAATGGAAAGACTGATTGAAACAAATTTTGAGCATGCAGAATGGCGAAAGGCATGCACGGGATAGAATGAATAGAAGCGGATGTGGCCTCTAGTTTGTCTGTTCCACGCGCTACCGTGAAACGGGAAGTTGTGAACAAGTATGAAAGATTATGGAAAGAATGTGTGTGTGTGTGTGTGTGTGTGTGTGTGTGTGTGTGTGTGTGTGTTGACAAAAGAAACCTGGCCAAGGAACAGCCCTTTGATCTATTCATTGCCTTCGGTGGTACAGACGTGGGTATGTTTGATTGTATCTAATATCATGATCTGAAAATCTTTGTTTTGAGTAAAACACAATGACAGTGTGAGGGATCGACTGCTGGCCTGGGTTTGTGTAGTGTTATGTGTACCAGACTGGTGGTATTATCCTCAACTTGTGATCACAAACATAATATGTTAACTAATGACATGATAGGGTCTCCAGTAATGATCATATCTATAGTCAATACAATCTTAATATCCCACAGCCGTAAGTCGTATCTCTGGTACAGTCCAATGATTTTAATCAAATCAGATTATCGGAAAAGCTAAGTTGGCAGAGTTGATGGCTGGCCTGGGGTTGTCAGGTGTGTCAGACGTGACTGACAACCTAATTTCGTCAGAAAGAAAAATCTGAAGTGTTTGGGAGAAATTCAAAAGAGTCGGTGGAAAGTTTGTTGTCCTGGTGTAGTTTGTGGCAGTTGATGGCGCTGCCGATCTTGGCATATTGAGGAAGGAACTTACAAAGACAAGTTCTATAATGATGATGATGAGGGAGTATGGGTAGGACTGGTGCGTATAATGATGATGATGAGGGAGTAGGGGTAGGACTGGTGCGTATAATGATGATGATGAGGAAGTAGGGGTAGGACTGGTGCGTATATCATGTGATGTGGTGGTAATATTTGGCGTAGTTAGCCCACCGGTGAGGTGAGAGGGATGATTGTGAAGGTTGTGAGAGATGTGGTGCAGCGGAGAGATGAAGGTGACAGGAAACATAATGGTGATGATTGTAGTAAATAGACTGTAAGAAAACGGGTCTAACTTTATAATATAGTGGACGAAGGAAGCACTACTGGTGCTGTGTACTACACACACACACACACACACACACACACACACGTTGAGGCTACTAGTGAAGGACCAGTAGTGAGGGAAGATGGATGGTGGGTGGGTTACATCAGGTGGTAGTGATGATGGTGCTGGGGACAGTGTAGTGAAGGGTAGGACATTATCACGTGCCGCTGGTCAACATGACCAAGGAGCACACATTGACGGGTAACTAAAAGAAAGTTATCGCTTGTGTTACGTCAGTGAACCTTACATAACTACTGTTAAACAGAACTGCCATTAAACATAACTACTGTTAAACATAACTGATGTCAAACATAACTGCTGTTGAACATAACTGATGTTAAACATAACTGCCATTAAACATAACTACTGTTAAACATAACTGCCATTGAACATAACTGTTGTTAATATAACTCCTGTTAAACATAACTGCCATTAAACATAACTGTTGTTAAACATAACTGCTGTTGAACATAACTGCTGTTGAACATAACTGCTGTCAAACATAACTGCTGTTGAACATAACTGCTGTCAAACATAACTGATGTTGAACATAACTGCTGTCAAACATAACTGCTGTTGAACATAACTGCTGTTAAATATAACTGCTGTCAAACATAACTGCCTTTAAACACAACTGCCATTAAACATAACTGCTGTTAAACATAACTGCTGTTGAACATAACTGCTGTCAAACATAACTGCTGTTGAACATATCTGCTGTCAAACATAACTGCTGTTAATTATAACTGCTGTTAAATATAACTGCTGTTAAACATAACTGCCTTTAAATACAACTGCCATTAAACATAACTGCTGTTATACATAACTGCCACTAAACATAAATGCTGTTAAAGATAACTGCTGTTGAACAAGTTATGTACAGGAGGGAAGGAACATGTGGAACTCTGAGTGCAGCAAAGTTCATTACATTAGTCCAGGTTGGTTGTTCATGTTATTCTAAATTACGATTGACTGGCGGAGCTAAGCACCAGTCGAAGAGAGTCAGGAAGTGACCCATCCAGTCAGTCAGTCAGTCAGGAAGTGATCCATCCAGTCGGTCAGTCAGGAAGTGACCCATCCAGTCTGTCAGTCAGGAGGTGACCCATCCAGTTAGTCAGTCAGGAAGTGACCCATCCAGTCGGTCAGTCAGGAAGTGACCCATCCAGTTAGTCAGTCAGGAAGTGACCCATCCAAACCGTCAGTCGGGAAGTGATCCATCCAGTCGGTCAGTGAGGAAGTGACCCATCCAGTTAGTCTGTCAGGAAGTGACCCATCCAATCGGTCAATCAGGAAGTGACCCATCCAATCGGTCAGTCAGGAAGTGACCTATCCAGTCGGTCAGTGAGGAAGTGACCCATCCAGTCGGTCAGTCGGGAAGTGACCCATCCAGTTGGTCAGTCAGGAAGTGACCCATCCAATCAGTCAGTCAGGAAGTGACCCATCCAATCGGTCAGTCAGGAAGTGACCCATCCAGTCGGTCAGAGAGGAAGTGATCCATCCAATAGGTCAGCCAGGAAGTGACCCATCCAAATGGTCAGTCAGGAAGTGACCCGTCCAGTCGGTCAGTCAGGAAGTGACCCATCCAGTCGGTCAGTCAGAAAGTGACCCATCCAGTCGGTCAGTCGGGAAGTGACCCATCCAGTCGGTCAGTGAGGAAGTGACCCATCCAGTTAGTCAGTCAGGAAGTGACCCATCCAGTTGGTCAGTCAGTGTCCCAGTTACTGAATGTCCTTACTTGTCTACAGGCCAGTAGGTGCTTGGTACTGGTAGAGAGATGGTAAGTTAGGTCTGGTACAGGAACCATTACTGCCTGAAACATGGTCAGTTAGGTCTGGTACAGGAACCATTACTGTCTGAAACGTGGTCAGTTAGGTCTGGTACAGGAACCATTACTGTCTGAAACATGGTCAGTTAGGTATGGTACAGGAACCATTACTGTCTGAAACATGGTCAGTTAGGTCAGGTACAGGAACAATTACTGCCTGAAACATGGTCAGTTAGGTCTGGTACAGGAACCATTACTGCCTGAAACATGGTCAGTTAGGTCTCGTACAGGAACCATTACTGCCTGAAACATGGTCAGTTAGGTCTGGTACAGGAACCATTACTGTCTGAAACATGGTCAGTTAGGTCTGGTACAGGATCCATTACTGTCTGGAACATGGTCAGTTAGGTCTGGTACAGGAACCATTCCTGCCTGAAACATGGTCAGTATGGTCCCTCACAAAAGTTTAGGTTTGTGGCTTCGTATCCAAGTTGGTTGGTTTGTTTCGTCGTGTGGCAAAGTGCAAAGTAATCCTACATTTTACTTTATAGATTTCTTTCATGTAAACTGTTTAGTTCTTCCACGTCGGGTGGTGTTCATTCCCCGGATGTTTGTTACCATCAAACATTTGACTTTTGTGTAAGGAAATAATATCGTTGAGACTTGCCTTTCCCAGCAGCTTATCTTGTCCTTCCGTTGACAAGAAACGAGACAAACTTTTGGCATTACTGACCACGAACTTTCACGACTTATCTTCTGGTTTGGGAAGATTTGGCACCATTGGCACTCTCCCAGGACAGTGCCAACATTATATGAGAGTGCCAGTAAATGTTCCCTGGATTGATAGTAAGAATGACTGGTCAACTGCAGGGACAGACGAGGATGACCCCCAACCCAGCCAGTAACACAAAATTCAAGAAAAAATGAAAAGAAAAAAGAAATATTTCCTCAAGGAAAACGAATCGGAGTTTGTTTCGTTCACGAGAGAACGAAATATTAAGGTACACAAGACTATGATCTCGTGTAGAACGTGAAAAGTTTAAATGTGAGACAAACTTACAATAAGATCCTCCGAGGTCAAGGTCCCGGCTCTCAGGATCAAGGGGACAGAAATAAAGGTTCGTCTACGAACACATCTGACGTAGAGAAAAGCTGTATTCTCGTGACATAGTTATTGTTATATTTGTTCATCGTTTCCCGCTCTTAACAAGGTAGCTCCGGGAACAGACGAAGAAACGTCCTTATTCATTCACATCCATTCTCTATCTGTCATGTATACGGCACCGAAACCACAGCCTCCTATCCACAACCAGGCCCCACACACCTTTCTATGATTTCCTCTGACTACGTCATGTGCCTTCGTTCAGCCCGCTGTAAGCACGTCGCCTCCTCTATACCACATCGCTCCAAATCAAACTATCCCGTGCACACCTTTCAACCCCTTCCACTGCATACTCAGGCCCCGAGCACTCAAAATCTTTTCATATCATCTTTCCATCTCCAACTTAGTTCCCCCTTCCTCCGTGTCCCCTCCACACTGTACCCTCTACAGTTGTCTCAACCGTACTCTTCTTATCATCATACCTCTCTCTTATCTTGTATTCTAGATCAACCTTCCTCAATGATATCTTACATTGGTCTCAAACATTTCATTCCCAGCAAACTCTCACACTTCCGTACATTATCAGTCAGAGCAAAATGCCTTGCATCTGTGCAACACCATCAGGACTGCTATACCTACAAACATGCTGATCTTCGCCCTCCCACATAGTGACGTCTCTTTCCACACATTCCTCAATGCTCGTAGGACCTTCGCTCCATCACCTAACCTATGACTCACTTCAGCTCCTATGGTTCCATCTGCTGCCATTTCCACTCTAAGGTATCCCAAACACTTCACTTCCTCCAAATTTTCTCCATTCAAACTCATACTCCAATTGACCTATTTCTCTCCAATAGTAAACCTAATAACCTTGTCTTTTTCAACATTTATTCAGTTTTCTCCCTTCATATACTAGTTCAAACTCAGGCATCAACTGCTGCTATTTCTAGCTCGAATTAGCCATAAGCGCCGTGTCATCAGCAAACAATAACTGACTCACCTCCCAAATCCTCCCACCCCTAACAAACTACATACCAGCTTCTCTCTCCAAAACCCTTGCGTTCACCTCCGTCACCATCCCATTCATAAGTAGATTAAACAGCCATGGTGACATCATACTTCCCCGCCACAGACCCACCTTCACCTGGAATCACCCATCCTCCTCTCCACTTATCGCAGAGACGTCTAACTTTCTTCATAAAAATTCTTAAATGCTTCCAACAGCTTTGCTTTCACACCATATGCCAGTAACATCTACACAGCACCTCTGTCAATCCTATCATAAGCTTTCTTCTGATTCATAAACGCTAGATTCAAATTCTTTTGTTTCTCTAAGTATATATGACAAATTCTTCAAAGCAAACACCTGATCCACACATTCTCTACTCCTGGAACCTCATCGTTCCTTCCAATCTGATGCTCTGTGCAGGCAAACACCCACTCAATCACCACTTCCTGTACAATCCAGCAGGTACACTAATGACCTACATAGGTCACTGGCCGTTACACCCAACAAACTATCTAAATTACTCAGCAAACTAGTGCGTCTGTAATTTGAACATTTACTTTGTCCCTCTTGCCTTTATGTAATGTCATTATACAGGCATTCTGTCAATCTTTAAATATTTAACTATGAGCTATACATGCAGTCATCAACATAGTCACCTTCTTTCTTGAGAAATTCAACTGCAATCTCATCCACTCCAGCCGCCTTGCCACTTTTCATCTTACGCAAAGCTTTCAACGCCTTTTCTCTTTTCACCAATCTACTTGCCAAGAATCTATCATTTTTCATACCTCTCCAGCTCAAACACCTCACATCTGCCGCCCTATCATCAAAATACCCGACAGTCCTTGAAAGTACTCAACCCATATCCCCTTCACTTCATATCTTCCCTTCACCGATGTTTCTAGTCGTTCTCTTGTTTTTCTCAAACTTTTAACCTTCTTTCAAAACCATTTTCTGGTCTCCCAGAAGTTTGCTGATACTCCCTCACCCGATATTTATGAGGATATAGAATGGTTAAGGGAAACCAGCTAAATGTCTGTAGGGTCAGGGTGTCGATAGGAAAGGGGTCTGGCATCGTTGCATCACACGTGACAGCTAGAGACTGGATGTGAGTGAACGAGACCTTTTACTCTCTGCTCTTGACGCAACATCGCTAACGCGGGAAATGGAGAGCAAGTATATAATAAATGAAAGCATAACACCGTATTTTCATTACAACAGAGGCAAGTCTGGATTACTTAAGTACTATGGATGGAAATGAAATCAATGGAAAGATTTGGTCTCTTCCATTTTTACTCTTTTAAGTTTTGACAGACGTCAAGCTGAAACAGACGTGTAAAACCTTTCATCTTAACGACTACGTTGGTTTTATCTACTAAGTCAGAGGTTGGGGTGGATGATTCAGGTTACCTGGATTTAAGTCAGACGGTGGAAACCGAGAACTACCCTCTGTGCTCAGGTCAGAACCCAACTGTGTAAGGACCGGGATGATCAGACCTGTGGGGGTCAGACAAATGAAGTGACCAGACTCCTGGAAGTGGGACAAATAAAGCTACCAGATTCCTGGAGGCGGAACAAATGAGGAGGGAACCAAGGCATCTGTGCAGCTGCTTCACAGATTGCGACAAGGAGGAACCATCTGTAGCACCGAAGGAGAGGCACCAGCTGTGGCATCAAAGGAAAAGCGCCACGTTTAGCATCGAGGGAGAGGCACCAGCTGTGGCATCAAAGGAGAGGCGCCACGATTAGCATCGAGGGAGAGAGACACCAGCTGTGGCATCGAAAGAGAGGCTCCGCCTGTGTTCTTCAGGCAGACGAATCCCACCAGGCGACAAGTGGCTTGTGTCTGCTTCCAGCTGCAGTACCAGCCTTCAGCCTCACCAGGTGACGTGGGTCTACTGCCAACTGCAGACCACTACCATCCCTCGGCCTCAACCAACACATCACTCCACCATCACCTACCAGCCCTCGGCCTCAACCAACACATCACTCCACCATCACCTACCAGAGGCTACAGCACACAGCAGTATTGCTGCGTCCCACGTATAACGTATGGTCCCACCTCTGACCTGATGACCATTAGCCACTATCATCCATTGATTCCATTAACCTATGGACACACATGTGTCCATGTGATGAGGTTTTTTTTTAGAAGACTGTTGGGGTGTACCACCAGTCAGGCAGGAGGTGTGGCTA
>JAUUDZ010445506.1:0-12902 GCA_032361705.1 Panulirus versicolor
AGGGGTATTCCCAATCCTATTACCGTGCTGGATCGTGTAAAAAAAAAAAATGGTCTTTGTGGCCAGTTTGCACAAGGACCAAGAACAATGAAAGGGGCTGGGATAATTCTCCACCGGCCCAGGTCTTTAGAGAGAGAGAGAGAGAGAGAGAGAGAGAGAGAGAGAGAGAGAGAGAATGGAGGCGGCCTCTTCCCCGCATGTGTTTTAATCCGCAAGAAAAACAGTGTTCTGTTTGGTGTGTGTTGTGATAGCGCGGGGCCCGGAGCCGCCGCCCCCCTACTCACCCCAACCCTCCCCATCCTCCCCAGCATTTACCGGGGGCTCTGACCCCCGCAAACCCCCTCCCCTCCTGGACACCCCGGCACGCGGTAATTACTGAACAATCTCTGTCAGAGTTTTGTGTGTTCTTTTTTGATACGCACTTAGTGAGGGTTATGGTATTAGGGAGGCGTAGAGCGAGGGAGGGCGGGAAGAGCGTACTGGCCGACGGGGCTACTCCTGCCTGATCTGTCATGCTGAGGTGGTGGGGGGAGATATGAGGAGATGAAGGAGTGTGGGTGGTATACCGCCGGCCAGCAGTGTTGAACCGGGCCCCTCTCCCACCCTCCGATGGTCTCCATGAATACGGATTAATGTTCCTTCTCTTGCCCCTTTCTACTTCCCCCCTTGGTCTCTTGCCCGTCCCTTGCCCCTCGTCACCTACCGTCTTCAGAAGCGGTCCACTGGGAAGGGACGGTGGCCTCATGAGAAAGAAAAAGAATAGGACACACCGGCACCTGTGACTTACGGTCAAGTTTTCCACAATATAATATAACGAGTAACGGCAGTAGCGGCCGACGCATAGCACTGTCTGTTAAACGTAGTGCTTCCTGTTCGGTTTGGGTCATGACGGTGGTCAGCAAGCCCCCGGGTGCCATAGTGCCACATGTCGCGCAGGCAGTACCAGAGGAACATCTATGAGGTGTACACACTCAGGTAGGGGCAGGGCGGAGACCATTGTTGCTGGAGCGCTCTCTCCTGGCAGTGGCGTTGATATCCTTGGCGTTTTTTACCTGGGGTTTGTTATTGCTATAGTTATGGTGGGGTAAATATACGTGTAAGCCGGTCTTAAGAACTCAGTCATTGGTGTGTAGTATGTGGGAGATATTTACACTGAGGAGGGAAGTGGCTTGGGCGGGTAAAAGATGATAAGCTGCTAATGAGAGGAGCTGTAGCTCAGCAGGTTCCAGAACAGGTCTCCTCACTACACACAACGTGCACTCATCCCGATGCTGCCACGTTCTCAGGGACGTGTTCCCGGTGAAGCCCAGTAAACACACGGGTTGAGAGTTCTTATTGGAATTTAAGTGTGTGGGTAAATACCCGTAGCAGGTCTGGAAGGTGGGTAAGGGTTTCACTGGATATACATCTCATTCTCTCTCGTCAGTAGACTGTTTGAGGTTTTGGGAACCAGAAGTATACCGGTATTTATAAAGCAAAATTTGATCATTTTCCCAATGATGCAAGAAAAGTATATAGCTCAATGGTCGGTCCCTCTTCTCTTGAGAATACTCGTAAAGTTTTGAAATCTGAAATCTGAGTCATACTCCTCCAGGAATAGTTAGTTAAGGTATAGAGTTAGTAAGCATACATTAACATCATTTAGCATACTGTTTACCACACATAAATCTGTTTAAAAAAAAAGGGGGTCTCTTTTGTGAGTCATTTTAGGACACCGGGAGTGGTGAATAATTATGAGACAGTTTATGTTTGGAGGTGTTTGTGTTTTCTTTGGAGGTATGTTGAGGGTCAGGTTTTGCCGAGGGCCAGCACTGATGGCAACTTGTGTTCGTGATGCCACATTGTAACCCTGTTCACGACATCCTGTTGTTGAGGTTTTGATATCCTTGTTCGCATGGGTTCCCTCCCTTGGCTTTTGTACTCCTGTCCAATTCTCTTGGCACCTGTGGGACTGGTGGTCCAGTCTCAGTCTCTCTCATATGAGATATTCCCATCTCCCTATCTGGCAGATGGCCCCGTGGTGGCGGTGCGTGCAGGTGGCTTCATGGTGGTGGGGTGTGCAGGTGGCAGGGTACAGGAGGTGGGTGTTGAGGAGGCCAGCCACCGCGTCAGGTAGATGGTAACTTGAGGGTGTGGGCCGCGGCGGGCCAAGACAATGCCTTCATTGCCTTATACTTCATGGTCGATTGTCCCCGTGGCCACAAGGGTGTTGTAGCCTCTGGCAGAGGATATGGTGTAATTGTGTCCTCGGCAGGTGCGGCTGGGTCTCTAGATAACAGTGATACCTGTCTGATGGCTTGAGCCTGTAGGTTTCCTGGTGGGGCCTCTCTTGGTGAAACCGATTCTCTGCTACTAATGGCTTGACAGGATTAGTGTAAGATGGTCTGCGGGGTGGAGGTGTGGGTCATGAGTTCATGAAGTGGTAGTGTGGTGGTGGTGGTGGTAGCTGAGCCATGGACGGCCACTGACAAGGAGACGACGAGTACCACTGATAACGTCTCCAGCCTGGGTTTTATCATGCCTCCCACACACTAACACCTCCCGTCCACCCTGCTTTCTCTCTGCTTGCATGCGCAGACTCCTTGCCGGACTTCACAATCCTTCGTCCCCTCTCTCTCTCTCACGTTAAAACCTCACGTGGATTGACGCCTTAAAGCACAACCTAGTTTGCTGTTCGTTTACGAGAAGAGCATCGTCCCACAGGAACCACAGCTTAGTCCGCCAGGAACTAAAATCACCCTCACTCTGGGAACATTCCTCTGGCAAAGCTTGACACAAATGAAAATACTCTTTATTCTCGTTCAGCTTTATTCTTTTTCCAGATGCATTTTTTTTTTAACCTTACGTGGGTAGAAGTCTTATTAGACCTCAATGAATTTTGAAAGTACCGTGAATGTTTGTGTAAAATTTGCCTATGATTATCTTTTTCGCTCAACTTTTTAGGTATTCTTGAGGAGAGCTTTATACGGTCGAGGCGGAATCCGAGGTATTTACAAGGGCGTATAGTTGGGCTAAGTTTAGGTGGAGGTGGAGGTAAGATCTTAGAATGTGTCGCACTTTAAGTGTACCTGCGATGTACTCAAAGTGTACTTGTGGTGTCGTACTTACAGTGTACCTGTGTTGTCGTACTGTAAGTGTACCTGTGTTTTCATAATGTAAGTGTACCTGTGTTGTCGTACTGTAAGTGTACCTGTGGTGTCGTACTTAGTCTACTTGTAGTGTCGCACTTATTGTGTGTGGAATGTAGTAGAGTGTACCTAGAGTGCCGCCCGCCAGTTGTGTGGGCTAGCACTAAATTGCCGGCATTGGTGATGCGTTAGGAAGGACCTTGCTAATATTAAGAGTTAGATGTGAGGCTGAGGCAGCATACCCAAGGCTCGTACCGTCGTGCTCAAGGTTTGTATATCGTGCTCAAAGGCTGTAAATCCGTTCTCAAGGGTCGCACCCTAGTGCTCAAGGGTAACATAAAGAGTACAAGTACATGGAAAATACAGACAACAGACGGAGGTAAGGATAGAAGCATTCCTGTTCTTGAATTGTATTGAAAGTGAATAAGGTAAGGTTAGAAGCCTCTTAACGTGGTGTTCCAGGATCGGTAAGGTGGAAACATACAAACGTTACGGGCCCGTGCTGGGCAGCGGTAGGGAGGCGTCGGAGCCACATAGAAGATGCCTGTGAATGGCCGCCAACTTCTTGTTATTGTCATATGGAGGCGGTGACCAGCCGGCTGGTGTCGGGAGGCAGGCTTATCACCGACAAGAACCTCCCATTTCCCTTATCGCATTCAGCCGATTGTGCTTAGTACTTGTGTCCTTCGATTTGTTCCCTTCACTCCGTCCGTGAATCAGGTGGTACTTGTTTCCGTTACCCTGTTCGTGAATTAGAACATTTGTTTCTTTGACTCGGTCCGTTAATCAGGCTTTCATTTAGTATATAACTCTTAGAGGTGATCATGTGGGTAGTGATGCAGATTTGGTTACCATATGAACTCGAGTTTTTAGGGTTAACTTTACCTGAAGTTTACAGTGTCAAGTTTTCAACCCCCAACAGCTTGGGCTGAGTTTGGGTCGGGGGTCGACTAAGCTGTTCGAAGCCTTGGCCCGCAGGCCCACGTAGCCATCGCAGCCTGGCTGGTCGGGGGTGCACATTAATACTCGTGCAGAGCCTTCGCAAGTTCCTCCACTATACATCCCATAGCGTTTCTGGTGGTTGCAGGCAATATGCTGATAGTCTGTGGCCCAGGATGTGCGAAGCATTTTATAATTTTGTGCTTATTGCAATTTGTAAATTCATTGGTGATATTTTAGTGTTTGCTACCTGTTGCGCAAGTAGGAAACCATCTTTGAGTTCAGGCACCATGCCTTCCAGGATACTCCGGATGTAAACGACGTTAAGCTTTCCCCGTCTGCGCCCTAGAGAGTACAGCTTCAGTGATTTTAGTCGTTTCCTCCTGTAGTTCAGATCCTTTACCGCGTCAGTACGGGCTGTGAAAGGTCTTTGCGCACACTGACTCATATTCGCCGGCCCTGAAGGGGGATGATATAGACCCTTGAAGTAATCCAGTTGATGAGAGTGTTAGTGCTTGAAGAGCGTCGTCATTTGTTTTTCTTCTCTTATCTTGAAGGTCCTCAGGATCCAGCCAACTAACTTTTCGTGAGAGGCAACTGTTGTCTTGTTTTGCTGCGGAAGGTAAGGATCATCAGACAGAATTACTCTGTCTTTCACGCTGGTTAGTCGTTACATGACAGTATCTGTATCTGACCGTTGTGTTCTTATTTACGTATATCTTCAGTCTCCCCAAACCGAAAAAGTTTGCATTTTCCTCCATTGAAAAGTATGTTACTGTCATTGGCTCAGGTAAAGACTTTATGTCATCCGCTTTATATCTTCTGTTGATGAGAGCTTTGTACTTATTCTGGCATCATCTGTCGAGGAGGATTAGAAACAATAAGTTAGTTGCATATACGAGGATGAAGAACTGAAGGGGTGCAAGTATAGTTCCTTGGAGGAGTGTGTGTGTGTCGAGGATAGAATGTTTCAAAAGGTGTGTTTGTGGTTAGTTAGAGTGGTTGTTCGGTTGTTTGTGGTTAGTTAGAATGGTTGTTCGGTTGTTTGTGGTTAGTTAGAATGGGTTTTAGGTTGTTTGTGGTTAGTTAGGATGGTTGTTAGGTTGTTTGTGGTTAGTTAGAATGGTTGTTAGGTTGTTTGTGGTTAGTTAGAATGGTTGTTAGGTTGTTTGTGTTTTTTGTGCTTACAATAGTTGGTTGGAGTAGTTGTTGGCCCGTTTTTAGTCGTTGGTTGGAATGATAGTTTGGCTCTGTTTATGACTAGTTAGAGTGGTTGTTGGGCTGTGTATGTAGTTGAAATAGTTGTGAGGCTATGTAAGTACTCGGGTAGAATGGCTTTTACGGTGTTTGTATTGGCCAGTGCTCAGCACGGTAGCTTCGGGAGACGCAAGGTACCCGCCGTGTGGGTGGGAGAGTAGATGATCATTGCTACTCACTTGCGAGGGATCTCTTAGAACAGGTAGTTACTTTTCTTGGTGGAATAGAGTGTTTATGAATCCAGTAGATATGTTGCTGTGGAAGGAGGAATGGAGGAGTAGATATGGTGTTGTGGAAGGGGAGGTGGGTGGTTGAGGGAGCAGCAGGTGGGTGGGGTGGTGGAGGTATGTACAGGGTGCGGGGGACACAGAGTGGGGGCCCCTGAATGTCGGTCATTGTGATGGTAGGTGAATGAGGCCGTCGGAGTGATGGATGGCCTTCCCCTTGCTACTGGCCGGACCAACCTGCCCTCACCACCACCACCACCACCACCACCACCATATATAGCCCTCACCACAATTGCTGTTTTCCCCCGTACCAGTTCAAGGAGAAAAACAAGTGATTCCAAGTCACTGGTTACCAGGAACATGGGTTGGGGTTGTATTAAGTGGTGTGGACGAGAGTATGATGCGATACGAAGTGTCTGTGATGGATGGGCTTTACGTCTGACCTGTAAAAGAAGACTTTCCTGGTTACATGCGGAGGTCGGTGACTCCTGCACGACACGGCCTCGCGCGGGTCAGGACACATGACCGTGGTTTTCGGTCATTGATTTTTTGCGCAGGTCGTTGACTTGGGGGGGGGGGGGTGTCGTCAGCAGCATACATGACTTAACAACCAGTTTCTGTGTAATGGACCTCGACCTTACCTTCTACTCATTCCGGAAAGTGGACTGTACCTACAATTTTTTTTCCTGTTCTTCAGTTTCCTCCGCTATATTTTCGAGCCAGGGGCCAGGCGTTACCTAGGGGGCGTCAGGTAGGCCTCCTCATTGATTACTGCCACTTGATTAATTCATTATTCTTGGAAAAATGTTCCTCACGCTGGCGAGGTCATTGTTGTGAAGGTGCACCACTAGGCTTATTTAACCTGCTTTCCCAATTTTTCATCGTTGGAGAAAATGGTCTGTATAAAGAAGACATGGACGGTGGTGGCCAGGGGGCAGAGAAGGTCGACGACTGTGTCGGGTGATGACCTGACGTGATTCTCAAGACTGCCAGGTGAGGGTAGTGGTGCTGCTGGCCAGGTACCTGTGGGACAGGTGAAGGTGGCGGTGCTGCTGGCCAGGTATCTTTGGTGCAGGGGTGATTAGTGGTGCTGTTGGCCAGGTACCGTTGTTACAGGGAAGGGCAGTGGTGTTGTTAGTGGGATACCTATGGTACAGTGAAGGGTATTGGTGGTTGGTATTTATGGTACAAGGGGATGTAGTGGTGCTGCTAGTGGATTATCTATGGCACAGGGATGGGTAGTGGTGGTTCTAGGGGGGAGGGGGTACCTATGGTACAGAGGAGGGTAGTGGTGGTTCTAGTGGGGTTACCTATGGTACAGAGGAGGGTAGTGGTACTGCTGGTGGCGTGCCTATCGTACAGGGGTGGGTAGCGGTGCTGCTGTACCTGTGATGCAGGTGTAGAACGTAGGAATTCAAGATACATTTGTGATGAAGAGAGGAAGGCCATTTTTTTTTCCCCTGGTGTTGGTGATCTACTGGAGGTGGGCGTCCTACTGAAGGTGGGTGCCCCTCGGGAGGTGGCCGCCTTCGGGAGGTGGCCGCTCCCTGGGGGGTTTGCTCGCGAGATTGACCAAACATGCGCCCGGGAACACAGGGCGAGGAGCGGACAATAGGTGGGTCGGGTCGCCTGCAGTTGTTTCACCGTCTGTATCCTGGACAATGCGTGTAAAGACAAAAGAAACCCGAGCGTTTCTGTACACGGGCGGGTTGGCCGCCTCGGGGCCAGGCGGCAGGCGGGGGTCCAGGTGGCATTGGGGGGGATGGTGTCCTGTTGGCACTGGAAGGGAGGGAGGGAGGTATGGAGGGGGGGTCAGTGCCAGTGTCGCCCCGCTATTGTGCCGCCCGGAGCATGCCGCCCCTCGCCGCCTGTATTGTCCCGGGGACCTGCCGTCCGCGTACACGGTTACCATTCAATATCCGGCTATTTAACCGGCCTCTGCCGGCGTTTTACCGGCCGAGCTCTAAGACTCTTGTGGTGCCGGGATTAAGAGGCTCCATGTGTCCTGTGTGGGGGTATGGGAGGCGCTCTACCATAATGATTTAGTATGGTGTACCGTCGTGAGTTGGGTGTACCATGATGGGGCATTATTTACCGTGTGGATAGTAGGTGTACCGTAGAGTCTGGGTGCACCATTGTTGATACTAACGTGCCATGATAGGGTAGTTTGCAGTGGTTGGTCGTGGGTGTACCATGGGTTCTCCATTGTTGATAGTGACGTACCATGATGGGTTACGGTGTCCCGTCATGGTGCGCGGTTGAAGCCTTGACTACGTAGGGTAGTGTTCAAGGAGTTAACCCAAGTTGTGGCAGGTGTGCGGAGGTCCAGCACAGGTGTCGCGGGTGCAGTGAAGCGCTCGACGTGACACCTGCGTGGGAAGGACACCTATTTTGACAGGTGTTGATCTGACGAGCTGAGATTTCGATCATTTGAGACGCAAAATTTTTGTTAGTTTGAGAAAATGTATAAAGATCGGGTTGCCCTCGGCTGTTTGAGAGTAATGGGACTTCTTTCGTGTACCTTAGGATGGTTTCGGAGGTCATCTACCCCCACAGCTGGGTCAGAGAACCTTACCTTACATTACGTGTACTTTACGATGGTTTCGGAGGCCTTGTACCCTAATGGTTCGTTCAAAAACCATGCTACCGAGTTGCCCCTCTGACCAATCATTCTGCTGGACGCTGCGGTCCGCAGGAGGCCTGTGTATGCATCCAGCACATGTGTTGGCAACGCCTCCCAATAACAATAATTGCGACATCTTTCACATCTACCACGATCCGGGAATTTAAACGACGCGATAATAGATTCCTCTTTTGTAAGTAGGCTACAGATTGTGATACCCAGGTGCGTAGCCAGAGGTGTTTATTGAGGGATTTGGGATACTTAGAATGTTGCCTGGGTGGTGCTGGAAGCCGGGATCACGTCTTGGACGAACAGGCAAGAACGTGTTTTACCAGATTTCGTCTTGCCTTACCTAAGGCGGGAATGCGTCAGGTAAGAGACATAAGGAATAGTGAAGTGCCGCAGGAAGGTGAGCATAGGAAGAGAGACATATTAGGGACGGGAACACTGATGATAGGGACAGTGAAGGGAGGGAGAGCACAGGTAACAGGGACGTATCACAAGAGGGGGACCACAGGTAGTAGGGAGACACTACCATTACGTGGCATGAGGGCCTCCCCCCCAAGCCAAGGTCATGATGACCCTGTTGTGTGACCTCGTCCAACGGCACCAGGTACTGGGGGTCATGATTATCCCAGTGTGACCCCGGTATTGGAACCCCAGTGTTCAGACGACCTGTTATTATATGCATTTTTGTGGTTTTGGAATTATTTCATAGTATGTAGTTGTTAGCATCGTCTTAGGTATTCACTTCATCTTGGTTTTAATGATGATATTGCTAGTTGTAGTAATAATTTTGATAATGATAATGATAATGCTATCAGTATTATAACAGTAATATTGATAATGATTATGATGGTTACAATTGTAGATATCATGATGACATCAGTTGTAGTATATGTAATAATAATAATAATAATAATAATAACGATAATAGTGAGGGCAGATAGTGTTATGAGTGTGTGTGACGTATGAATGATGTGTGGTGGGCGGCGGGGGAGGGAGGGAGGAACCCGTAGTCGTGTTTGAAGGATATTGATGCGGCGCTGGTGAGGACCCATGCAATTTGGGCGGTGAAGAGGCGTGCAGGAGGAGGACGTATTGTGCCCGCACATAATTAGCCACTTGAGGCGTGGAAGAGCAGCCGCGCCTCCGTCGACACGCAGTAATTGCCGCCATTATACGCGCTCGCCCGCCCGCACATTACCCTACCCCCCCTAACCACCCCCACCATCCATCCCCTCGTGATCATCACTATTGGTTAGCATATCCTTCACGCTCATGTGGCGATCTGTTCCACGTTCCCATGGTGGTCCGTGCCGCGGTCCTGTGGCGGTTTGTCCCATGCTCTTGCAGCTGCCTCTCTTCCATGGCCCTTCAGCTGTCCCGTTCCACGGTCCTGGATCCGTCGCAAGGGAATCGACCCCGGACACTCGTATGAAAGGGGAAGGTGATGTAGACCTCCTAAGCCCCGTTGAGAGTGGTAGTGACTCCATAATGCACGTAGGGTTATGTATTGAGGTTTTCAAGGTTCGGAGGATGGGGAAGGTCACAGGAGGTCAGGTAGGGTGGATGGAGGTCATTCCATAATGGAGGGAAAAGTGTCCTTGATGCTTCCGTTGCATCATTGTTTTCCCTTTGTCTTGAAGGTCCGCAGGATCCAGTCTTATCATATTTCTAGAAGTGGCAACCGTAACTAATTGTCTTGCGCAGTAGCGCTGCAGGTGAGGTTGTCAGGCATCGTTACATGAAGGTCCTCATTGTTGAGTCGTGAGAAGACTGTGTCTGTGTCTATAATGTCTTTCACTTCTTCACTCTTCCCATACCAAAGGAGTTGAACCTTTTCCCCCCGTTGAAATGCATGTTGTTTCCACTGGCTGAGCGGTCTTGTGCCAATAAGAATTCCTCTTATTCTTGTGTGATCTGCAAAGGATAGGAAAATACGTTTCACATTAGCATCGTGTCAGATTTGAGGGTAAGTATCTGCAGGAGTGCGACTGATTAACGGCTTATTGAAATGACCAGCGAAAGCTGATAACATACAGAGAAAATAGCAATGAAAAAGAGAGTCTTGTACAGTCTGTGCACAAGCACTATGATGGAGATCACTATACTGCAACTTGGGGGCCAGGGATCTCTGGTGGCAGAAGGTGACGGTGGTGAGAATGTCGTTATTGTGTAAGTGTGTGTTGTTAGTAAGTCTAAGAAACATGATATGAAGCCCTTTAAACGTATGGAGGAGGAGGTTTATTGAGATCCTTCCAGGTGTAAGTAATCAATTGGTACGTCTTAGGCACGCCTGCTGGAGTCTGTGATAATCCTTTACAGATATAAAGTGGAGAGGGAGGGGCCTCCTTAGGCCGAGCTGTGAGGATAGAGACGAGACTATGGGACTACTAGCACAGGTGATTCGGCCATCCATAAACACTAGAAGCCTCATCATCCATTGGTGTCCAACATCCCAGGATCTCCATCACCAGTAGCTCCAGTGGTCCGGGCTCCAGCACTCTTAGGGGTTCCAGCGCCCACGCTCGCCACCTCCAGAGGCGAAGTCGCCCACCCATCTTCGTTAGCCTATCTGAACTACACTATTTACGCCTGGAAGGTGTTACAGGTTCACTAGACAATTTGGGAAACTGTCATAGAATAAGTGAATGTCTCATAGAAGGTTATATTCGTAGATGTTAACCCGCTTGAAAGCTCTAGTCTCAAGAGATCCTTCCGACCTTCTCTTTAACTTCCACCCGCCACTATCTATACACCCCCCTACCCCTTAGCTTCCCCTCCTGACCACCTCCCCCCGCCTGCACACCACCCCTCACCCATCATCCTCCCTCTGGCGTGAAATGTCGAGAGATGAGGACAGTGTGGAGCATGAAAGGCGTATTCCATACCCCGGTGTGGTGGCGCGGGAGAGACGTCTCACACTCCCTGTCGCTGGACCTTTACACACGCCAGACCGCCGCCATCCTTGCTGCACCTGCTCCACCCCGTGACGCACACAACACATGCAGCAACACCAGTAAGGGCGGGAGTGATTGCAACATCTACATTACGTCCAGTTCGTGTAACAGCCATAATGAGGAAAACCCAGGGTAACATAATGTAACGTTTGCGACTCATGCAACAGCGTCATCATACGTGACGCGCGATCACCTGGAGCCTCCTTACCCCAGCACTGCCACCTGACACCTGACAGGAGGTGGTTTTTCCTGACGTGTCAAGCCGTGGGGGCCTTGGTTTCCAGTGGGATCAATCATAGTCGAGGCGCATTCTAAGGTCACCGGTGGGTTTAGTTGCATGTTGCCGTTAATCAACGCTTGCTTGCCACGGAGAATTGGGCAAGACACTGGCAGAAAAGTGATATTGAATCTTGAGAACTTCTTCATTCTGCATAGGTTAGGCTATGCCACTCTAGGTCAGGCATCGTTGCGTTTTATCCTGTACCTTAAAACAACATGAGAGTCGTGTGTGTAATAGCGTGGAGCCTCTGATGTGCCGGGAGCAACGCTGGTCTGAGAGTTACCCCCCCGTGTATTACCTCTCGTTGCGGCAATAAAGACTGGATTACCCACTTACTGTTCCCCAATTGACGTGCCTAATTGATGGCTTTAATTTGGTAGGTGATTATAGCTCGTTATGGCTGATGTCGCCATTCTTAATCATGGCGGTGGATCTGTTTGGGTGGTTGCCTCTTGTTAACTCAAGTTGTTATGATCCTTGAACCTTGTTATCAAGAAGTTAGAAGCAGTTAGACAACTACTGAACTGACACATGGGGTATGTTGGTGTGCTTACTCTCTGGAGGCTTTGATTTTTTTCTTTCTTTTTTTTCTTTTTATTAGATATTGGAGGCTCCAGTTACGGAATGAAGTCCACCTCGAGGCTGGACCTTCATGGAAATGTGACAATGTTTAATGAGAGAAAGAAATAGGAAAAGAAAAGTATCTGGAGAATTTCGGAGGAACTGGAAAACTTGCCTCTTAAAAAGGGTCATGTCATATTAGTTTGGAAAGACACGTTGGGGTAGTAGAATGTTCCAAACCGTCAAGGTGTAGCGAAAGAAATAGATATCAAAACGGCCCACCCTTGAGTTGCCAACGGCCTCACAGTAATTACGTGACGCAGTAAGCCTGCCTCGCGATTGGTCTAGCTAACGGTTGGGGGCGCACAAGCCGCCAGCTCTCAGGAGTGAAAAACAAAGTAATACGTATGGAAGAAGGAAAGTGAACCATCATGACGGCGCAGGGCAAAGTGGGTCAAGTCGTAAGGATAGATTGGGAGAGTTGATAAGTCGGGCCGCTGTAGACTCATCTCTCCAGTTCTGTGTACATGAGGTAGGAGCTCCCTAGATGTGAGGCAGTGCTCCATACAGGGACGGGTCAGTCCTTGGTGTGAAGGCGGCAGTTGTTCAGAAGAGAAGAATTTACGGCATTTCAACAAGACTCGTCCCCTTCCCCGAGGGCGATGGGATTGGCACCCTATAGTGCCACACCGTCGTGGTTATTCCCTGGATCACCATACCATCATTGTGGCATCCGGCACCTCTACTTGACCATGGTGGCACCCATCACCCCCTACACCACCATGGTGGCACCCTGTACGTACCCTCACACCATCGTAAAGGCATACATTTTTCTTTTATTTCGTTTGTGCGTTCGTTGAATCTCTCTCTCTCTCTCTCTCTCTCTCTCTCTCTCTCTCTCTCTCTCCGCGCGCGCGCGCGCGC